>JANHAO010009682.1:0-18209 GCA_026873985.1 Saraca asoca
TAATAATTGAATTGCCATTAAAACGTAATATAATGTATGCAAACAATCATCCCATGATTGGCTTCTAGGGCATACACCAACACATAAGTATGTAGTCGAAGTATTTACGCATACTGACTCTTAAAGAATATGCCATATTATTAGTCTCCAGTGTACATCAGAAAATGACTTCTTAATTGAGGAAAAGAATAACTCTATTTTATTAATATATTCATCATTACATAGTTTTGAGTGTGTAGGAGAAGTCTTTAAGAACCAAACTTTGATCCCTAGCCCATACCACAGTATTCACCTAGGTCACTAGATGCACCCTTTTAGAGAGCATTATAAGCTAAGGTTCTAACGACACAAATAAATATACATTTTCTAAGTTAATATAAGTGTTTTTCTCCTAACTTAGAAAGGTTCTTGTTATATGTGAAAATCGGCTCATCTTGGATGAACCTATGAACAGCTCGAGAGTAGCAAAAAGGACTAGTCAGAAGGATATTTGGATCGCTTTATCTTCATCTTGCATCACGAAGCAACCTCTTTGGCCCAAGCTTGTGCATGGTAGAGTGAGCTCGACCACGTCATTAGAAAGACTCACCCCCAAACCAAAGGATTTGATGTGCGAGGTACGATTAGTGACCTGAAGGCTCGCTGAGTTGAATACCGTAGGAGACCAAGTCATATCACGCCCAACGGACACCTGGGAGCCACTTGTAGAAGATAATCTGCAATAGCCATGTAGCAGGATTTTGTCTGCCTATTCCGTCTTGTACAATAAATGTTGATGTAACATATTTACTATATATGTAATTACTATTTTACCCTCTTTTCCTTTATAAATATGAGGAAGGAGTTTTTCTGTAGAGGAGAGATCACCTTTATGCAGGCAGAAACTCTGCCAAAATAGAGAAGAGAACCTGAGTGTTGTAACTTTTTAAAAACACCGCTTGAATAACACACTACCATAGACGTAGGGTCCAGTGATATCCGAATTTGGCTGAACCACATTAAAAATCTTGGGTTGCTTCATCGCTCTCCCCTTCCTACTTGTGTATTTTGCTAATTTGATGTGTTTGAACCAGTGTATGGTCGGAGATCCCAAAAGAATCCCCCCGTTGGCTGGAGTTTGGCTAAATACTAAAATCCAACGTCAACAGTTCTAAGTTGTTATCTCATGTAGATGCAAAAATAAAAATTGTAATGATTGCAATCATATACTTTTCTACTCGTAATAGACAAATGATCTATATTAAAATGACACAAATACTCCCAAAATAGGGAAAATATGAAAAAAAAATAATACACAAGTGAATTTACTTCTAAATTTGCACCACATTACCTCTTTTTTATGCTTGATTTTCTCATCAAATTTCATCCAAAATCAAGCATGATTATCTACTTAATTAGTTCACAAGACCAACTTGTGATACATGGACTGATTGTTCGAATTTGAATCATTCGACCCACTTATTAATATGATTGAGTGGTCACAATCTGCATAAGTTCATTTTGGATTGTGAAATGTTTCAAACTGTTGGCTAAGATTTGAAGCTAATCTCCCTTCTATGAGTTTTGGGTGAGCGATAACATTTCTGGAGATTTGAAACTAGACGAATTTCAGTACCTTTGTCTTGTCTTTGACATGTTCTTAGCAATAATTGTGTTTCAAAACCTTTATCTTGTCTTTGACAATGTTCATTGAATGCTATAATTGCGTTGTGCCTCAATTTTTTTATACAAATAAATTTGAATATTATTATCCTATTTTCTATGCAAATAAAACTTATTTGTGCAAAAATTTTAATAATCACTGTATAGAAATAAAATAAGGATATTGTAAACTATCATAATAAATAACTATTTTGAAAATCGAATCAAACAGTCTGATCAGTGTAACTATTAATCATTATGTTATTTTATTTGAGTTGATTCAAAAAAATTACTTTAGTAATCGAATCAGTACAAATCAACAAGAATAAAAAAAGTTCAAAAAATCGATTCAGTTTTCAAAAGTTGGTTAATTTTCTTTCTTTTAGACTTTTTTTTTCTTTTGGATTAGATTGATCTAATAAATTTATATATAATCAAAAATTAATAAAAGAAGAAATTTAATATTTAATTAATTAAAATCTCAGTAATTTACTTAAATTCTTTTATTTTTTATTTTTATATAAAATATAAATTTATATTTACTGTGTAAATTAACTATTATTTAATTGGTTAATAAATTTATATAAATCTATATTTATGAAATCATTTAATTTAATTATTGATTTAATTGATTAGGCCAAAGTAATAATTTTTTTAATTTATTATTCGATTTAATTTTTAAAATATTGAAATATTCTTTCAATGACAGCGAGAAAATGAAAAAAAAAAAAAGGGAAAAGAAACCGATAGGAAGTTCAGAAAGAAATCAGATAAAAGTACTAAAAGATTACTAACATAGAAATTAAGTCAATGACAAAGCTAGGGGATGAGGGTAATAAATGATATCAGAGAATTTAATGAACTTGGAAACTAGTGAAATATGTGCTTACTTCTCTGTGCGGGCAGCTTGCCTTCGTTGATTTTGCGAGGGCTCCAATTGAACATTGTTACTAACATAGAAATTAAGTCAATGACAAAGCTAGGGGATGATGATAATAGATGATATCAGAGAATTTAATGAATTTGGAAACTAGTGAAATATGTGCTTACTTCTCTGTGCGGGCAGCTTGCCTTCGTACATTTTTCGAGGGCTCCAATTGAGCATTGTTGTCTTAGTGCTGCACTTTTTGTTTTAAGAGTAAATGGTTAAAAAGAGATTTTAATTTTCATAATTTTACTAAATTTATAATTTTGATTTTTATAATTTTAATTTATGTAATTATATTTTAAAATTTAAAATTATTTATAATTAAATCCTTATTGTCAACTAATGTTAAATCCAACTAATAGAATTATATGTATTCATTAAATTATGTATTGATATTTTATTTTTATTGACTTGTGATGTTTATTTTACTAAAATTCATTTGTTAGCTTTTAGCTATTGTATAAAAAGATTACCTTTATTATTTTCTTTAAAAAAAAAAATAACTCTTCATGTTAATGAGGATAAAAAATATTGAATTTTTTTCTTAAAATCATTTATCGAAAATGTCAAAAGAAGCTAACAAAATAAATCTTAACTAGTTTAAGGTATGTCATTACTTGGATTTAATATGAGTTGACGATGGGACTTAATTATAAATTATTTTAAATTTTAAGATGTAATTATACAAAATAAAATTACAAGAATTAAATTACAAATTCAGTAAAATTATAAGAATTAAAACTTCTGTTAACCTTACTAGTGAGCCTAATTCTGTGATCTAGCTACTATCAAGTGGCTAGGCCTAGCAATGGTTGAGAATAATATATATCTACTAGATGATCTTCCTTTTCCTATATAATTTTGTTATGGGTATTTTTCGATACTGCACGAAATGGACTGGCAAAGCCTAGCAGTAGACAAGTCTAAATGAGAAAAAAGCTAAAATCATCAGATCGCCAACTACAAGAGCATAGGACAAGGCGGAAGCCCCAGCTCTTTAAGAAGCGAGCCCCAGATCGTGTAGGTCAATAGTTCATTCTACACGAGCTCGCATCGCTAGAAACAAGCTCACAAGTTTGACATCGCTGACCTAAGGCTAGTAGCGACCTAGATCATGAATCCTAACTTGTGAGACGCGGCATCTCGCCCCAGCCAGGGCTGACCGAGGGTAAACCTAAAGCAAGCACCCTCTTAGACCAAGATCCATGGGGCCAGTCTATAAGAAGCAACTAACACAGGCCCCACTCATAGAAAGCAATCTACAGAAGACAGTTAACAACCTGTATAAGCCATTTTGTAGTAGTCTAGGCTATCTTGTACATTTATTATTTGATGTAATAGAAATACAACTTATGTAATTACATTTGTAACCTCCTAGCCTCTATAAATAAGAGAAGGGAAATCATTGTAAGTCAGTCTGAGAAACACATACTGAAACTCTATAGAAATTTCACCAGAGCAATAAAATGATACTGTGGATGTAGGGACTAATGTTGCCCGATTTTAGCCGAACTACATTAAAAATCCTTCTATCCTATTATTGTTCTTCCTCCCCATTCCTTTAATCTTCATTTGCACAACCGGATTGCAGTTTGAGTCCTTAAGAACTCTTTAGATTGGCTGGATTTAGACCAAATCAAATTCCACCATCAATATTTTGGTGCCATTTATGGGGACTCATCTATTTTCTAGTTGATTTTTCGTATTCTGATTGATTTACTATGTAGTTTTAATGGCAAGAGGAAGAGCCACCAAAGCTTCAAATGCTTTGGTTGATCCGCCAGAAGGTTATATGTCTACAATAGACTCTTTCACTGCTAACATCATAGGCGTTACTACTGGCTTGCCCCCAGCTGACTCTTATCAACCTGCTACTACTGTCAATGGGATTGATGGAGCACAAACCTGGCATCAATGCCAGGAGAGACTGGAAAATATGATGGGAGAATTAATTAAAGCAGTTATGGTGTTAGCACAAGTGCAGGTTCAGGGTGTGCAAAGGTAGGCTGAGGTCATTGCACCCGAAAATATGCCCTAGCAACAAGCTGGAGGTTCAAGCAGAGTCAACCAAGAATAGACCTTGGTTCACCATCCTAGTGACCAGGAAAGAGAAAGGAATCAGTGATCTTCTAGTCAGTAGTCTGAGATGCAAGGCCTAATGATGGAAAAACTATTTCAAAGAATAAAGTAGCTAAAGGAACAACCTTAGGTTCAAGGTGATCAAGCTCGTAGTGAGGAGAGGTTGTCATTTTCCAAAAAAATCGAAACATAGCCCCTTCCTCATAAACTGAAAGTTCCCATGATCCCACCATACAATAGGGATACTGATCCTTATGACCATCATGATACATTCAATGTTTAGATGGATTTACAAATTGTCGATCCTCTAGTTAAATGCCAAGTTTTCCCAACTACTCAAGGGCTGTACCTCAAGCGTGGTTCAGAAGCCTTCCAACTTGTTCAATATGTAGTTAGGAAGAATGTTAGCAAAAGTTCATCAGCCAATACCGGGCATCAAAAAGGCAACTTGTGCCCCTCTGTCTTTTTGCGATGATCTTTCAATGTAAGCATGAGTTGCTAAAGGATTACATTGTTAGGTTTAGGCTCGAAGCCAATTCAGTAGACAACCCTTTTGAGGAAACCATTTTGGCAATGATCCATAGGACTCTGCAAAGATGGAAAACTCTATAAAAGCATATACAAGTCCCCGGTGAAGGATTTAACTGAGTTCTATGAACAAGATGCCAAACAGATCAGGTGGGATAAAACCTTTGGCATGGAATCCAAGCAAAAGGACAAGGTAACCAGCTTCACATAAGGTAAAAAGAGGAATGATGATAGTCAGAAGGTTGACTCTAATGTCTAGCTCATGAAAAGAGCAAGAACTCAGCAACCCCAGCATCATGGTCACTATGAAAGTTACAACATCTTGTCTGATTCCTAAGATAGGATCTTTGCACTAGAAAGAGGCAGGGAGGACTTTGAAAACCCTAAGCCCCTCTGGACTCCTAGCAGATTTAGGAGCAATAAAGATAAATTTTGTGCCTATCATAATGAGGTTGGGCATAACACCTCAGAATGTTAGGCACTGAGGGATGCCATAGAGGATCTCATCAAAAGAGGTCACCTGTAAGAATATATAGTTTGACCCTCTAAATAGCAGCCTCAGCAGCACCAACAAATCATTGATTAAAGGCAAGGGCTATCAATTAGAACAATATTTTAATATTGTAATACTATTTGGAAGATTAATGAATGAGATTCAAATCCATCGATCTGATAATTTTCAGCAAAATGCCATTTTATTCGAGAAGAAAGTTATTCTATGTTGACAAAGTTAAAACTTGATATCATTGCCAGCTTGTTAGATGAGGTGCAGAGGCGCTAAAATAAACTCATTTCCAACAAAGAGCCTTGAGCTCACTGAGGCGCGGAGGCACTAAAATAAACTAATTTCTAGCAAAGAGCCTCAAGCTCGCTGAGGTGCAGATGCGCTAAAATAAACTCATTTGCAGTAGAGCCTTGAGCTCATGAGGCACAAAAAGCACTAAAATAAACTCATTTCCTGTAAAGAGCCTTGAGCTCGCTAAGGCATGGAGGCACTAAAATAAACTCATTTCCAACAAAGAGCCCTGAACTCGCTGAAGTGCGAAGGTGCTAAAATAAACTCATTTCCAATAAAGAGCCTTAAGCTCGCTGAGATGAGGCACTAAAATAAACTCATTTCCAACAAAGAGCCTTGAGCTCACTAAGGCACAAAGGCACTAAAATAAACTCATTTTTAGCAAAGCCTTGAGCTCGTTGAGGTGTGAAGGCACTAAAATAAACTTATTTCCAACAAAGACTTAAGCTCGCTGAGGCACAGAGGCACTAAAATAAACTCATTTCCAATAAAGAGCCTCAAGCTTGCTAAGGCACAGAGGCACTAAAATAAACTTATTTCTAACAAAGAGCCCTAAGCTCATTGAAGTGCGGAGGTGCTAAAAAAAATTCATTATCAGCCTGACTGACAAGATTGTTTTGGCATGGTCTGCAAGGCATAGCTCTCATGCAACCTATTGTTCATAGCTCTCATGCAACATATGACCAGGCACAACTCTCATGTGACCCAAGCATTCTATTCATTACTTGCCTAAGGCACTCAAATGCCCAGATTCATTGTTAAATGAAAAATATGACTGATTGGTCGTCTAAACATTTTATTTAGTTCTGATTTGCAGGAACTTACATTATCATCCGAGATACACAAAATGAATAATCATCCAAGATACATAGAATGAATAATACAACATTCGAGACTCATGAAGAAAAGCTCATTTATTAAAAGCCTTACTCAATGAGGTAAATTTACATTAGAAAGAGACAAAATACAAGTCAACAAGCCTACGACTACCATAGTCTGTAAAGGAGGCCAACTTTCAAAAGACAAACTCCTGCCCGCTGGAGTATTAACAAGCATGTTGGCTCCTCAATCTTCTTCTTGTCCTCCTCCTCAACTAATGGCTCCTTTCTAGCATATCCATCCCCCCAGGATTGAGAAGCAGGGGAGTATAGTTGGAATGGCTGAACCCCACAGCATAACCATGAGGAAATAATCTTAGATTTATGCAAGATCTTTCAAAATCCTCGAAAAAGGATTGCCCATAAAGACTTCCTATGCGACAGACCAAGCAAGCCTTACCAGAAAGGCACATCATCAAAAATATGGGGGACTTATCTAAGGCACCCATCATTTCATTCAATGAAAAAGGAAGAAAGACTTCCTATGTCTTAAATAGACCAGCCTAGTCTCACCAAAGAGTCTAGAAGAAATCCAACCACTCCCTCATTAAATGCCTTGGAAGAATATAAGGCAAACACGCCGATGGCAATGAAGCACGTATAGTAGAAGGTATGGCTTGGAGCAGATGAAACGATAGGCTGACCATAAAGACTTTGACTACATGATAATCCACAAATGAAGCCTTTGCCAGCAAAATATAACTCCTAGCCCGTGAAGTGAGTTGAAAGTTGGGGAGCTAATGTTATGGGTATTTTTTAGTACTGTGTGAAATGGGCTGGAAAAAGCCCAACAGTAGATAAGTCCAAATGAGAAAAGAGCTAAGATCATTAGATCACCAGCTAAAACAGCACGAGACAAAGCAGAAGCCCCAGCTCGCTAAGGAATAAGCCCCAGATCACGTAGGTCAACAATTTGTCCTGTGCGAGCCTGTATCACCAGAAGTAAGCTTGTGAGTTTGACATCGCTAACCTAAGACCAACAGTGACCCAGATCATGAATCCCAGCTCACAAGACATGGCATCTCGCCCCAACCAAGGCTGGTTAAGGGTAAACCTGAAGCAAGCACCCTCTCAAGCCAAGATTCGTGAGGCCAGTTTGTAAGAAGTAGCTAACACAAGCCCCACCCACTAAAAGAATCTACAGAAGTCAGCCAATAGCCTGCAAAAGCCATTTTACAATAGTTTAGGCTATCTTGTACATTTATTATTTGATGTAATAGAAATACAACTTATGTAATTACATTTGTAATCCCCCAGCCTCTATAAATAAGAGAAGGGAGATCATTGTAAGTCAATCTGAGAAACACATACTGAAACTCTATAGAAATTTCACCAGAGCAATAAAATGATACCGTGGACGTAGGGACCGATGTTGCCTAGTTTTAGCTAAACTATGTTAAAAATCATTTTGTGCTATTGCTATTCTTCCTCCCCATTCCTTCAATCTTCATTTGCACAACTAGATTACAGTTTGAGTCCTTAAGAACTTTTCAGGTTGGCTAGATTTGGACCAAATGAAATTCCATCGTCAACAAATTCTTATTCTCATTACTCTAGTCACTTCCCTTTTAATCAAAGTTTGTTTATTAAGTTATTAAACAATGAATTGTAGCTAAATTATTCAGAATTGTGATGTCTCTTAAATGAAAATTTGGTAAAACCCCTAAAATTTCAAGCTTATGCATGTTGCATTGTATTAAGTTTGTCATATTACTTGGAATCTTTAGTATAGATGTATTTCTATGCTTCATTTAAAGAGGTTTGTTATTTAACATATATGAACTAGTAGAGGCCAATCTTTTTAGGAACCGTAGATCCTAACACCTAAGCAAACTAACTCATGCTTGCAAAACCCAAAAGTGTATTCAGGCTGGCAGCAAACACACTAGTCTTCATGATGTAGGAAAAGACACTTATCATCACACCTTCTTTGAAATGTTGAGCAATTGGTCATTTGGGGATTACTTTAAAGTAGAAGCCATTGGATGGGCATGGGAACTCCTCATGAAGGTTTGGTTATCATTTCCAATTTCTTGTTTTTTGAATTTTGTGCTATAACTTGTAAACAAAAGTATAGCTTGGAAAAATTGTAATGCTATATATTGTAGGAAAATTTGTGTTGGAGAATAATATTATAGTATTTTGGCTATCTTTTTGGCTATTGGGGTTGATGTGATCTTCCTTGGAGATGCCCATGGATCTATCCCCAATTCAGCAAATTCAACACCAAAAAATTGAAAAAAAAATAAGGATATTTATGCCACACTCTAGAAAAATAGAAGGAGAGTGATAAGTGATAAAAATTATGCC
Source organism: Saraca asoca (assembly GCA_026873985.1). NCBI lineage: Eukaryota > Viridiplantae > Streptophyta > Magnoliopsida > Fabales > Fabaceae > Saraca > Saraca asoca. The sequence continues at coordinate 9,161 of JANHAO010009682.1, forward strand.
ACAAAAAGAAAACTCTTTGATAAGGCTTCAGGTTCTAGTAAGAACTTTAAGAGAGCACTTGCTCAAAGAAGAACACTCTTCAATTCTCAATCATCAAATCTAAATTGTTGAGAGAAACAAGCTTCCCCTCATAGCAATTAAGCTCCAAAATGGGCTGGGTTCAAGTCCTAAATAGGCTCAACTAAACACCCAAACAAATAATCAAATAAACAAGCTAATTAAGACCAAAAACAAGACCAAACAAGGCTAGTTGAACCTAACCTAGGATTGGCCAAAAATATGTGGTCTTCAAATAGCTCACAAATAACACAAACCCAAGTCTTAATTCAACCAAAAAATAAGGAAAATAAGAAAGTTAAATAGCCCCAGAACAAAGCCAAAAAAGTCTCAAAAGTGGTCCATACAATACCACAACATAATAGCCCAAACATTGTGGCAAGGTCAAATCTGGACAGAAACTCTAACACAATTTGATGGTCAATTTTAAGACTCTAAATGGCAGAATTAGGCCTGGCCTCAACATGAAAGTTGTATAGATTTCTCTTAGCTTTCTAACCATATAAAGATTGACCCAATCTAACATTTACAACTTAAGTTATAGCCTGAAAACTAAAATGGTCTCAAAACCCTAACATTAAGCAATTAATTCAATTAAGCTCCAAATTATGACTAAATCGCAAAACAGGGCTAACTCACTAAAACAAACTCAATTAGCAATCAAAAAGGTGGAGTATGAAAGGAAATAAAAGTAATAATATTTGTTACTCATTAATCCCTTGAATGGTCCCTTGGTAGATGCAAACCTTGTTAGTAAGTCTTAGCTTAGTCTCCCATTTTCACATCACTCCCTCCCTATTCAAAATGAGTCATCCTTAAATCAAAACCCACATCAAAAGAAGAGAGGTTAGGAATATTAAAATTAGCATCAATATTAGAATCACCCGATTCAAACACTTTGTTGGCTTGTTGTGTATATTATTTTACGCCTCTTGATTGTAACAAGCCATGGAGTATGTCCTTGAAGAACACTTTATCATAGCCCTACAAAATTGTCTCACAAACACAAGGAGAAATAAGAGATTCATGGTTAAAACTCAAATAAGCTTCTTTGCAAGCAAGACCAAGCATTGGTCAAACCATGTACATGGCTTGCCTAATGTCACTAGTCTCTACAAACACACTCCACTTCTTTTTTTCTTGCTCCTCTTTTTCTCTCAACTCTTTTTCTTCATTAATTTTCTCTTTTTCTTCCCTTTTTCTTCATTTATTTTCTCTTCTTCTTCACTCATTTTCTTTTCTCTCTTTACTTAATCTTCTGGCATTTGTTTGTGGGTTAAGGGTACAAGGTTGATGGTCTCATTGTCCTTCTTGAAGCTATACCAATTGAGGTAATCATCATGTATGACATTTCTATTAAATTGCCATGGCCTACCAAGCATAATATGGACAGCTTACATAGGTATAACATCACATAAGATTTTGTCTTTATACCTCCCAATAGAAAATAAAACAAGCACTTGTTTTAATACCTTTACCTCCTCACTTTCATTCAACCATTGAAGCTTGTAAGGAGTGGGATGATCTAGGGTAGGCAAGGCTAAATTTTCTACCATGATTGTGCTAGCAGTATTTGCACAACTTCCTCCATCAATAATTACATTGCAAACCTTGTCTTGTACATGGTATCTAGTATGAAAAATATTCTCTTTTTGTTCTTCAACCCCTTTCCTTAATTTGGGCATTCAAAAATTTTTTCACAACAAGAGCCTCTCTTTCATCTACATCTTCATTGGTTCCACTGCTTTTTTCACCACTTGAATGAGACTTTTGGGACATTCAGAGGCATAATGGTCATGACTCCAATACTTCAAGAACTTGATGTTTCTTGATTTTTGTAGCACTTTAACTTTGCCTTTGAGCTTTGAATCTTCTACCTTAGACCTTGAGGAAGTTTCAGCCAAAGGCTTCTTGAAAGATTTGACACCTCTTTGAACTTGTCTCTTGTCCCCATTTGTCTTCCAAGAGGAACTTGGTTGACAAGCGAGCTTGGAAGAAGTTCTTCTTATATGAGATTGCATTCTATGTTCCCCTTTTAAGATTCTTTCAACAAGGACATCAATCTTCATATTCACTTTCTCAAATTGTTATTGCATTGCTCTTACAGTGAACATGATTTCAATGAGTTGTAATCCACTACATTTCATCTTTGAGTGCAAATAAAATTCTATAAAACAAATGTTAGGAAAGATATGGACCTTACCAATTCATAACCTCTCAAGTGTTTTGATCACTCTACTTATGTTTTGTTCACACAGTTAGGCTTTTACCCTTAATTATGCTCACATACTCTTACCATTTACCACCCTAGTCCTCTCTTTTGAATCCTATGAAAACTAAGTGACAATTCTTGGAGTTTACACAAAGTAGCAATCAAAATCACTCAACACTTAAGTCATCAAAATGTAGCATGAACTAACAAAACAAAGAATTGAGGAATGAGCAAGAAACACCAAAGGAATTGAACAATAACAGGAAAGAAACTTTCAACCAAAACAGGGATTTTTCAGGATATTGTAGAAAAATTTTAGAAAGTTTCAAGGAAAAATAGGGGAAAATCCAAGCAATTGCACCATAATTTGATTTCTAAGCTAGTATTTTGATCATGCTATGCAACAAAAATATATTCAAGTTAATCACAAAGGAAATTAACTCAAAACAACTCTTAAGATGGGCTAAGACTTAGCTCACAAAGTTGCAGAAAAATTGTCTTTGTTGGACAGGACTTATTCTTTTTTATTTTCTTGTGATTTTCTTTTGATCTTTTCTTTGATTATTTCTTTTTTTTCTTTGTTTCTTTTGGTTTCTTTTCTTTGTTTTTACCTTTCTACTTTTGTTTCTTCACTTCTCTTTTGATTTTTTTTCAACAATGCAGGTGCTGACTAGAATTTTTTTTTTTATTGGGTGTTTCAACACTTTGCAAAAAATTTTTAGCAACCCAAAGATACTTAAATTGAGGCACAATTGGTACAAATCAATTTTCAAAAATTTTTACTCAAAATGAATATGTCTAAGGTGCAAAGTATAATTAAAAATTGACCAAGGACAGTAGCAAAAATTTTGGAAATTATAGGCCAAAGTTTTGGCCAACAGGGGACAACAACAAGCTTTTGATGCAATTGTGGGAGAAAATGGTTCCAAATCACACAAAATGTTGTGTAATTTAGTCCCACACAAGTTGACACATAAGAACAAAACAAAGGGATGTTAAAATAAATCAACAAACACTTGGAATGCAACAAAGAACAAGAGGAAAATTCTACAAAAATTTCAACAGAACCTTCACTAGAACAAGTAAGGAAATGAAATCGAAATAAAGAAAATTAAGCAAAAAGAAAATTAAATTAAACAAAGTTAACATCAAACACTTAATGTGCAACAAGATTACAAAATTTTTCTGCACAAAATTGATACAAAAAATTGCCAAAACTGAAGCAAATTGCAGTCAGCAAACTGAAACAGTAGCAGAATTTTTTAGCAAGCAATTGAAATTCATTTGGACACCAATTGATCAAGCAATTGAGATCAAAAATGTACCACAAAATTTAGAGATGTTCAGCATGAAATTAAAAGGAAAATTGAAGTAAAAACATGGGAAAATGAAAAGATATCACTTGAATTGGAAGAGTTGAAACCTTGATACCAAACTAATGTGATCTTCCTTGGAAATTCCCATGGATCTAGCCCTAATTCAGCAAAACAACACCAAAAAATTGAAAGAAAAAGAAGAATATTTATGTCACACTCTAGAAAAGGAGGAGGAAAATGATAAGTGATAAAATTGATGCCACAAAGAGGAAATTTTTTAATAAGTCTTCAAGTTCTAGTAAGAACCCTAAGAGAGCACTTTACTCAAAAAAGAACACACTTTAATTCTTAATCATCAAATCTAAATTGTAAAGGGAAAACATGCCTCCCCTTATAGCAAATAAGCTTCAAAATGGGCTGGATTCAAGTCCTAAATGAGCCCAACTAAACATTCAAACAAATAACTAAGTAAACAAGCTAATTAAGACCAAAAACAAGGGCAAACACTCAGCTAAACAAGGCTGGCTAAACCTAATCTAGAGCTAGCCAAAAATATGTGATCTTCAAATAGCCCACAAACAACACAAATCTAAGTCTTAATTCAACCAGAAAAATAAGAGGGTCAAATAGCCCTAAAATAAAGCCAAAAAGATCTCAAAGGTGGTCTATACAATAACACAAAATAATAGCCCAAACAATGTAACAAGATCAAATCTAGATAGAAACTCTTAGGTAACTTGGCAGTCAATTTTGAGACTCCATATGATAGAACTGGGCTCTGGCCCTAACATAGAGTTGTAGAGCTTTCTCTTAGCTTTCCAATCATATAAGATTAACCTGATCCGACATCTAAAACTCAAGTTATAACCCAAAAACTAAAACAGTGTCAAAACTCCAACATTAAGCAATTAATTCAATTAAGCTCCAAATTATGATCAAATCACAAAATAAGGTCAATTCATTAAAATAAACTCAATTAACATTTAACAAAGGAAGAGTAGGAGAGGAAATAAAAGTAATAATATTTGTTGCTCATTAATCCCTTGAGTGGTCCATTGATAGATACAAATCCTTGTGGTGAGTCTTAACTTAATCTCCTAATTTTCACACCAAGGGTTGATTGTTCTTGCAATTTGCTGGGCTATTTTCCCCCTATATTTGTGAGATTTCCCAGCAAGATGGCTGTTGATGTCAGATTTTGGTAATGATCCAAACTCCAGCCAACGGGGGGATTCTTATGGGATCTCTGGCCTTTGATCAATTCGGATAAAGTAGAACAGCAGAACAAACAGAAATGAAGGGAAGAGCAGAGAAGAAGGAGGCACCAGTTTAATGTGGTTCGGCCAAATCCAGACAGTGCTGGACCCTACGTCCACAGTAGTGTGTTAGTGAGACAATATTACTCTAGTGCTTGATCTCTGTTTTAGCAAAGTTTTGGCATGGAGAGATCTCTCTTCTCTCCCTTGCAGACGAGCTCCTTCCTCATATTTATAGAGGGAAGGAGGCTACAAAGGTAATTACATATACAGTAAATCTATTACATCAGTATTTAATGTATAAGATGGAATACACAAACTAAATCTCCTTTTCAGCTGTTGCAGATTGTCTTCTGTCGGTAGGTCTCATGACCATTGGAGCTAGATACGACTTAGTCTTGTGTCTGACGAGCTTTCAGGTCGTAGGTCATGCTTTATCAGCCAGTCCGTTCCTCCCCTTTTCGGAATAGAGCGCCCAAGCTCGCTTCTTCGCATGCGGTCTTGGTCTGACGAGATTGCATGCCTCAGCGACCTGATGGCCGAACAATTTCTGACGTACTTTGAGCTGGTCTTCTCATTGGCTTCGGACCTCTTGCGGGCTCCCACAAATCGAACCAATTTCCATATATAACAATGACTTTATGGTTTCTAGACCTCGTTGGGAGTTACAATTTCAGATGAATGACTGGGAGAGCAAATGAAGTAAAGTGTAAAGGTTTTCTTTCCAGTATACTCCAAACAACAGCATATATTGCTCATGTTCAAACAGTCTTCTGCTCCTTGCTCCTTCCAAAACCACTAAAATAATAGATTATAAAAGACCTCCATACCGTTGATGGATCCAGCATTTACTGAAAATTTTCATAAGCTTGTTCTTCAGGTATTTAGCTACTGGGCGGTGCAAAATAGGATGGCTGTTTGGAGGGTGAGGAGCTGGAAGAAGGATTTACAAAATTAACGCTCCTGATTCCAAGGAATCTAAAGACCAAATTCTTCAATCCTCCAAAGAAGTAGAAGGGTAGATGGAATCAAGAAGAGAAACAAGGGATCCAGCTCTCTAGTTTCTCCATAATTGAGATTATGAAAGAAATGGAAATTCCATGAAATTATAGTTTTACAATGAAGAACACTTATATATGGGTTGGTGATGCAAAGAAGGATTGAATATACAATCTTGGATTGAAAATAAAATCCCCAATCCAAGCAGCTTCCCAAAACCAGATTTGATGGCTATTATAAAATTTTAAGAGGGACCGAGGGAAAGAAAGGGTCATATATCCCTGGCAGATAAACTTCCATGGATTAGAGGGTGAATTGTTATGAAGCACCTATACTTCATTTTTTATCGTGCATCAATATTCTATAGGTGATTATATTAGATACTTATAATATTTATCTTTTATTATTGGCTTATAAACTTACTTTCTTATATTTGAAATTAAATGGAATCTTGATTGTGTTAATATATCTAAAAAAAGCATTTTTAGTGTAACATTTTGAAAATTTGAAGCACGTTGATAATTAATTATATTAAATTTTTATACATATAATAATTTATAATATTCTTGCAATTGTATTGAATTTTTTTACATATAATAATTTATAATATTCTTGTCATATCCATATCCTTAATTTTTAAAAATTTACAGAATATATTTGTATCATATCGTATCTAATATGATATTTGTATCAATATTGGTGTTACTTAGGTGAATTGTATTAACTACCTGTATCCCACCTAATTTCCTGAGTCCCATTCTCTGATAAATAAATGATAAACCTATGAAAAGAGAAGTTTAATACTTTAATTTACTACCATAACTGAATAATGTGGAATTCCATTTAGCCATGCTGGTAGGCATTGCTTTTTTGGTGTTTGTCATTTATGAGGGGTTATGCTATGGCTTCTGACTTGTATAGGTGTCTATTGTTACTCAATAACTCAATTTGTAAATTATTTTTTGTAGTTTTTCCTTATTTGTAATTTGCATTTTATTGTGTTTCAGGTTTATAAGTTGCAACCAGATCGCATTTATGCCACCTATTTTGGTGGTGATGATAAGGCTGGCCTTGCCCCCCATACTGAAGCTGGAGAAGTATGCTCATGTTTTTGCCCCCCGGACGTGTGCTTCCATTTGGCTGTAAAGTATGTTTTTGCTACATCTTTCTTCTAACTCAGCTACAGCTTTGTTGCTGTCTTGGTTATGTAGTAACTGATGATATGGCGTGCTTAATGGGCATTAGAGTTGCCATATAGGGGAAGAAATATTAGAAATTATTCCCTCTCTGGTACTCCTGCCATTCTATACCTCATATATTGTTAGCATAATGGTAATATGGCTTCTGGTGTTAAACAGTGGCAGATGAGTAGAAATTAAATGTGATTGCTCTTCCCAAATTCAAACTGATGTCTTAAAAAATGGAGTGGTTTCTATCCAAAGAAAAATGTGGAATAATATTATTTTTATATATACTAATTATGGATTTTTATAGCTAAATGGATTCACATCTCAGGACAGGATAATTTCTGTGAGACTGACCTTGCACTGAAATAATTATGACAGAATTGGTAACCGTGATGCTGCATCATTGGTTAATAATGATGATCCTACATGCATTGAGATTTGGAACCTTGTCTTTATCCAGGTATGATATTGAAAGCCAGCATTATGACTGCATTTACTATTCATTATCATGCATTAATTTGACAAGGTTGTGGTTCAAACTTCTTAGTTTTTCTTGCTGATATTTGTTTGTCTCTGAACACTTCAATAGGGAGGGCGATGGTTCTCTCAAACCTCTTCCTGCAAAACACGTTGATACAGGCATGGGTTTCGAGAGATTGACCTCTATACTTCAGAACAGATTGAGCAACTATGACACTGATGATGTGTTCTTCCCTAGTTTTGATGCTATCCAGCTGTTATATTGGAGAGTATTAGGGATTCTTATTTTTCATTTACATTTTTAAATCCAAATTATATTAGTTTTTAGTTTGTGTTATATTTAAGCGAATAATTCTAATTCTTGTACATTTGTGCTTGGACCTCCAATCACCCATTGGTATAAAGAAGTTTTAAGTGTTATTTACAGAAAACTATAGTCCATGCCAGTTTATTTGGAACTATGGAATAATTGGAATTTCATGCTGTTCATTTTATCAATTATATAAATGTCTAACTTTAAATTCCACGTAAGCAGCGGTGTTTGGCATTCAGATAACTCTTCCTGTTGTGGAAAAAATGCCTTCAGATGATTATATATTCTAAATTATCATCTTTGACCTTTGAGAAAATCTGCATGAATTAATGGTAAATTTTATTTGCTACCATTGAATGCTTCTCGAGTTCCTTCTCCATTATTGGCTGATTAGTCTCTTGATGTTTTTAATTTACAAAATTCTTTTAAGAAACTAAAACAAATTGTTAGAAAAAAAATTTACAAAATTATACATAGAATTTTTGTTGGCATTCTGATAGAAAAAATGATCATAAAGAGATTTTGGATATTATAATTCTGACTATTATATTTAATATCTAAAATAAAGGGTTAAAGACTCTTACCTGAATCCATGATTTGATCTTGATGATTTCTTTTGATTTCTCTTGATCAATGCTCTTGTATAAGTTTTTCCCCTTTCTTCCTTCCTCTTAGGCTATGCTTGGTAGCGAAGAAACTCAGGAGAAAGGAAAAAGAGCATGGAAAAGGGCAGGAAAAAGGATGAGTGTGTCTGCTTGGTAGAGAGGAAATTCTGAGGAGAAAGGAATTTGCGTGGAAAAATTATCGTGGGGCCCACAGGAAAAATTTTCTTTGCACATGAGGTGAGAAAACGCGCAGAAAAAGAAGACTTACAGCACAAGTAACCTTTTTATTTTTTTAAATTAGTATTTTAATTATAATATTAATTTTTGATAATTTTTTAAAAAAATTTAAAATAAAAAATAAAAAATAGAAATAAAAAATTTATTTTCTTATAAAATTTTTTGGAACAATTTTTTTATTTTTTTTTATTTTTTTTATTTTTATTTTTTATTTTTTAAAAATAAATTATTTATTTCTTTAATTTTCAAATAAGAAAAAAGAAATGAAAAAATAAAAAAATTGAAAAATATTTTCTGAGAATTTTTTTATTTTTTTATTTTCTAAAAAATAAATATTTAATTTTTTTAAAATTTAATATTTAAATTTATTATTCATAATAAAATTTT
>JANHAO010009683.1:0-18191 GCA_026873985.1 Saraca asoca
TCTTCTAATGATGCCAATTGACACCACACCATAAATATACAATAACACAGCTAAAAGTAAGTCATTTTGGACCTTAAAAAGCTTAATGAGAGGAAAATTAAATGAGTGAAATATTTTGTTATTGGCCACATTCTTCTTCCCTTTGTCAACCTTCCACTTTTTGGGTGGAGAACCAGAAGGGGTGGCAACGTCTGTTGCAGCAACTTCTTCAGATCGTGGTGTGGAGGTTGGTTCTCATGAGGGTATCGCAACAGAGGGGTCATGTCAATCTCAGGGGTTAGAGGTTGGTCTGCAACAATCGGAGTTGAATCGATCTCGGGGGCCGAAGGGGCCTATTTCTTGTTGTCTGAAGGCAATGTCCTTAGAATAAGCTCCATTACTTTGTCATAATCATGAAAATTAGTAGGCCTAACCTTTGTCACTTGGCGAATTCCTACCTCTCTTGTGACGTCAGTGTCTTTTACTGAGGCAAGCTTGTAATAACAAAAGAGGCTTTTATCAAACTTGAAGTCATTCTCGAGATCGTCGGATGTCGTGACCTGGTTTTAGACCTCAAACTCCTTAGCTCATAGCATTGGTCTCCTATTGGTCCCGTCTACAAAATCAAGCAAAAGTCAGAATCAAGAGCAAATATCAAGGAACTATATCCTAATTTACCTACCTAGAACAAGAACAAAATCAAAGTTTTTAAGGTAGTGCAATGAGGGGCATGAGATATAGAACCAGCGAGACTTGTAACGCCCTGCGTTGGACTTCCCCTTGGCATCCCTCTTTGGTAAGATGCTCTTGTACGACGTCTATCGAGCTGAGAGATAGTAAAACCCATCCTTCGAGTTCACGCACCTGAGGTCATACAGGTAGCATAGAGTTTTGGGTGATGGTGGTGGAAGGCCATTGCCCATATGGATCAGGGCTAGCGAGATGAGTGAAGTGTAGGAGTTTGGTGTGCACTAGAATGGGCTAACTTTTATTTTATTTAAGAAGTTGACAATGAAAGGTTGCATTGAAAATCTTAGTCATGTAGTGAGGTGCGGGAGATCGATAGCGACAAAACCCCTAGGAGGATGGAGAGCATAATCATCCAAAGTGGGAACCATAGAACTACACCCTTTAGGGATCCAGCATAATCGGATTGCAATTTGAATATCGTGGAAATACACGGTAGATGTATGCAACTTGAATACTTGGCAGTCGGGACACTACCCCGCAGTGGCCCTCTAGCCCTCAGTATGGCCCAGACTGGCACCGAAGTCTGTAGTGACCTCCCTCCCACTTGATGTCATTTCATTAGTATAGCGCACAACTCCCACACTTTTGGATGAATCTGGTTCATCGTCCTTGTTCCTAATTAGATGACGGCAATGTGCATGACCCACTCCCATCTACACAAAGAAAAAGACTGGTTAGGTCACTGAGAGCGAACCATACCAAAGACTAAGGCTAACGACCCTCCTATGTTGCAGGCTATGCACACCCTAAGTCACCGCATCAACAACCCAAACTCTGACAAACGGAGGAGACACAACAATTGAATCCTAGAATCCTAAAAGGCTAAAAACAACATCCAAAAACTCTAAAGTCTACTAGCAAACCAACTATACCAGTTCAAACAAGCCAAAACATCCAAACAAGCTCTACCTATCAGTCCTATCATCCCTTAGCCAGTTACGGTCAAGTTTCCTACTGCCTATGAAAGAGGAAAATGCAGAAAAGTGCAAGGCAAAATGAGACTTACCATGATTTGCAGAGACAGAGGGTTTGGATCAATGTGCAACAACAGTTTCCTATGAAGAAAGCTTGAAAAACCACAAGGAAATCGAACTAGAACCAATGGAAATGAGCGGCGGAGGAGCTGTCATAGCAACCGGAAATCAAAACGAGTAGGGAGAAATCGAAACTTTAAGGATTTCAAATGGCAATTGAGAGGGAGAGAGAAGGCCCTTTCAGTTTATAAATGGATGCGATCCCACCATCAGATCAAAGGGTTTGTTAGTTACCCACGATCCAATGGCCTGAAGGAGGATAGTGGCCAACTTATGATGACACGGTGCACGTATATCAAAATTAGGAGTAATTATTACCAGCCATCTTTGGAAATCAAAAAGTTACACGTGAGACAAACAAGAGTGCCAAAATGACTTGTGGGGTCGCAGGTTATGCAGCACTAGACCATGACAACATTTCAAGATCCCATGTCCAAAAAGTGCTTTATGCATAAAAATCTTGCTTGGACAGTTTCAAGATCTCATGTCCAAGAAGTGTTAGCGACACATAAAAATCTTGCACGAGCTGCGTCCAAGAAGTGCTTTATGCACAAAAATCTTGCACGGGAAATTTCAAGATCTTACGTCCAAGAAGTGCTCCACGCACAAAAATCTTGCATGAGCCGCGTCTGAGAAGTGCTCTACACACAAAAATCTTGTGCAGATAATTTCAAGACCTCGGGTCCAGGAAGTGTTAGCCACGCACAAAAATCTTGTGCGAGTCGTGTCCAAAAAGTGCTCTATGTACAAAAATCTTACGTGGACAGTTCTAAGATCATGCGTCCAAGAAGTGCTCCGCACACAAAAATCTTGCGTGAGCTGCATCTAAGAAGTGCTCTACGAACAAAAATCTTACACAGACAATTCCAAGATCTTGCATCCAAGAAGTGCTAGTCATGCACAAAAATCTTGTGCGAACCATATCCAAGAAGTAATCGATGCACAAAAATCTTATGCAAATAATTTCAAGGCCTCGTGTCCAAGAAGTGCTAGCCACGCATAAAAATCTTCTGTGAGTCGCATCCAAGAAGTGCTTTATGCACAAAAATATTGCACAGACAATTCCAAGATCTTGTGTCCAAGAAGTGCTCTATGCATAAAAATCTTGCACGAGCCGCGTCCAAGAAGTGCTTTATGCACAAAAATCTTGTGTAGATAATTCCAAGATCTTGTGTCCAAGAAGTGCTAACCATGAACAAAAATTTTGCGCGAGCCATGTCCAAGAAGTGCTCCACGCAAAAAAATATTGCGTGGACCACTCTGAGACTTTGCATCCAAGAAGTGCCATAAGTACCAAACTTTTACACGAACTGATATGTTACGCAGCCTACATGGAAACTTAGTCTCGTGACGGCAATGACGCTCGAGCACCTTACTACTTAAACTTGGCCTAAAAGCCACTTTAATTTTAGTGCTTTCTGTCGATTAAAGCAAGTCGACATGATTGATTGATCTTGCATGCGGTACATATCCTTTAAGTTGAAACTTATTAGCTTAAGTCTACTGATGTAAATTTTACTTTTAATAATTGGGGTCGATTAACCCGTTAAACACTCCTTATAATGATTGTCAAGTTATGATTTTGTAGGAGTTAGTCATGTTGCTGTCAGTAACCAATTAAATCGTCAATATAATGAACTTACAAAGACAAAAGATATAAGCGTAATGCTTGAAGTTTTATTAAAGGACCTCCTTCAACGAGGCAGATTTACATTAGAAGATCTCACACACAAGAATAAAGCAAAAGCCTAAAGCTACTAATTCAATAGGGAGAAGGAGAACCAGCCTCTGGGAGACAAACTCCCACTAGATGAAATACCCACCAACATGGCTGCTCCTGCTTATAGCCTTTCTTAGCCAATAGTTCCTTTCCTAACTCAAACCTAGAGCAACTCAAAAAAGGAGTCAAGAATCCGACTAGCAAGGCTGAACCTCACGAAAAAGCTGTGAGAAAGTAATCCAAGATCTGTACAAAACATCCTAGGTGCCAACAAGAGAAGTTATCCAGGGAAGCCATGTGTAATAGACTATCCACACCCTAAAGAGCTTCACTGGAAATTAAGCTACTGAAAGCATAGGGGGCTTAACTAAGGCATCCATCAGGCAATCTCACAAAGAAGCAAGAGGAGCTTCACAGACTTTTATAAATCAGTCTAGGTTCATTAAATGACCTAAAGGACATTTGGCTGTTTTAGATCGGATGGTCCAGAAAAAATGAGATCGCCATGCCAACGACTAAAAACTACATACAGTTAGAGGTATGGCTTAAAGTAAGGGAAATGAAAGTCTAAAGATAGGAAAGACAACATGGCAGTCTGAGCATGAAAACTTATCTACCTGCAGACTGCAGACAAAAACTTTGACTATCAGTTGTAACTCTCAGCTCGTGAAGTAAGTTAAGAGTCAGGGGGCTTATGTTATGGGTATTTTTTGAAAAGCACGATTTGGGCCAGCCAAGGTCCAATAAGAGGCACAACTAATTAGGTGGAGGCCCAAGTTAGGGATTGAGATCGCTCAGCGAGGATGCCAAGCCGTCAGGCACAAGCTGAAGACATTGAGTGACGTCATAACAGGGAGTGCAGCTCACTGAGAAGGCCCTCAACCTGTCAATAAGAAGACTACCACTTCAGCCGTCCTCGAGGAGAATGACCATGCGAGTACAGCGAGGTCAGCCGAAGCCTCCACCTCGCTCACCAGCACAGTGCCAAGTCACGAGGTTAATGAACCAGATGTATGTACAAAGCCCAGTCAACATTCCAAGGCACACATATCCAACTGACAACTCAGCCTCCAAACCGATACATCAGCCCCCTAGAAGTCTGATAATGATTTGTCCAGCATTAATTACCCAATGCTAAGCATTAAATGCCCGATGCAGTGGACATAATCATTTTGCTACTTGTAAAATTACATTTGTAACCCTTCCCTCTTCTATAAATAGGAAGAGGTGGTCATTGTAAAGGAGAGGAAGAATTTGCATGCAAAAATTCTATCGAAATGCAGAGAGAGTACTGTGCACTGTGCATTGTGAGAGAGCATCGCCATTGTATTAAAAAAAAAAAACAACCATTAGTCGGTAATCAAAACCACCGTGGACGTAGAGGATAACTTGGCTTTAGCCAAACCACGATAAAACTTCTAGTGTTTGCTGTCTTTCTTCTCTTCCATTATCTCTCTTTTCTGTTTTCCTGCCATATTCAACTTGCAATCTGGGGTAACATTGAACACAAACCTATTGACCAGATTTTAGTGTCAACAATATAATAGATAAAATTTATAAATAAATTTTAGTGAAATAAATATAGTAAATAAGTAAAAATAAATTGTCAATATAAAACCTAATGAATATTTATAATTTTATTAGTTAAATTTAATATTAATTGACGACAATGATTTAATTATAAAAAATTTTAAAATTTAGAATATAATTACACAAAATAAAATTATAATAACTAAAACTTTTATTAACTTATTTTTTTTAGAGAGTGACACTAAGCACACACATACAATGTTTCAAAAATAATATTAGAAATTACTACATTATCCAAGATTTCTTACGATGTAAAATGTATTTTTTAAAAATAAAATAAATTATTATAATTATTAATAAAAAATAAATTATAAATTTAAAATATAATTTTTAAATTATTTAATATTTGTTAAATTCTCAACGACATTTTTGTCTATAATTATAATTTTCTACTTCACACTTTATAATATATATTGCATTTTAGACAGTCAAATTTAAATGAGTGTCAAATACATTAAACACATCAGAGAACATTGAATCTACATTTAATGATTGAATTTCCCACTCTAACATTGAAGCCAAGCTAGAAAAAAAAAAAAAATACTCGCCAAGCACAGAAAAATAAGTTCCGTAATTATACGCGATAAAGAGGTTGACTCTCATCAAATCTTTTTTGGACCAATAGTGGGCAGCATTAGTGGGTCTGCTCTCTGTGGAGGTGGGCCTAATTCTGTGACATATTCAAATTTTGTCGACTCTTCCTAAAGGCCCAACTCTCTAAAAGAAGTGTGGGTGCAAAGGAAAAAAAACAATCTATTTTTGTTCATGTGATATACAATTTTTCTCAAATTTGTTATTATAAAATATTTTTTCTTAATTTTATTTTTGAATAATATTAATTTGTTTAATTTCATCCTTTGATTAATGTGCTATTCAAAATGTTAATGTAAAGTTAACGTGAAAAATCCAAAACTTATGTAATATGACCAATTAATTGATTATATTTACTCCCTTCAACAAGGGTTAATAATATTATTTTTCCATTAATAAGAGAGGAAAAGCAATATATATTAAGTTGGGGTTTCATTCTTCTTCCTTCATAGCACAACAATCTCATAATTGGAAAAGCAACTCTTCAAGTAATCGGTCAAGCCATGTAAATTTCAAACCTTCTATGTTAACACTTTGTTAAAAGTATTTGAATGAAACACTAATTAAAGAATGAAATTATACAAATTAATATTACTTTGAGATGAAGCTAGGAAAAAATATTTCACAAAGATAAAATCGAGAAAAATTGCATATTATAAGGATGAAAATGAGTGCTTATTAACAAAGAGAAAAATACTTTGATCTCCATTGAATATCAAAGAAATTATGTAAATCTTTATTTTAATTTCAAAATCTACTCAAACTTCTTTTGATACATAAAAAATGCCACACTTAAATCTAAATTTGAATTTTTCATCAAGAAATGGAAGAGAAAATATTACTATATAATTTAAATTTAACAATATAAAATATTTTAAATATTTTGTGATCAAATGCATGCCCCTATTAAGTTTAAATGACTAAAATATGACTAATGAAAAAGTCAACTTTTGATATAAATATAATACTTTTATAACTGTTAAAGCTTAATCGAAATAAATTTTTTATCATAAAATATTTAGAATATCTTACATTGTTTAATTTAAATTTATAATCATCTTTTCTCATCATTTTATGAATAAAAGTATCAAATTTGGGTTTAAATATGTTATTTTTTTATGCATTAAGGGAGATTTGAGTAAATTTTAAAATTAGAAAAAATGTTCGTGTAATTTTATTAAAACTTAAGAGAGGTCAAAGTATTTTTACAAAAAAAATCATCTTTTTGTTGGGAGAAATATCTAATCTACTCTTATTTTGAAAATCTATTATAGACGTCTTATAATAAATAATAGAGTTTACAAAGTTATGGGTCCATAATTTATAAAAGAAAATAAATATATTTTGTGTGGAGAGAATATAACAAGATTGTTTTGCGGGACAGACCTGTTCTAACCTTCTGGAAGGCCACAATTTTTCCATAACTTGAATTGTTGATCAGGTCGTATTGAACACGAGCACCAAGGTAACATCTTAAACGACCCCCGCGCTGCAGTTTTCTTGTACTCCATTGCGAAACGACCCTAGCTGCAGTTTTCTTGTAGTCCATTGCAAATTTTCCTTCTTTCTAACAGATTGACCAATCTTCGTTGTCTGTGTGCCTTGAAAGTCCTCTTTCTAAGGATTGACAATGCAACAAGAAATCATAGTCTAGATTCTTTGTCCAAATCCAGGACTTATTTCAAAGCAAGTTTCTTGCACAATCTAAGTGTCTATCACTAGGTTACTACTCATTGACCCTTAAAAATTGCTCATGTAGATGAGTACCACGTTTATGGGGGAAAAGAAATGAGCATGGACACAAGACTTACAAAAGTAATTCCATTTTGGATAGTTTTTTCTACTCAGCACACAACTTATTCAATATATAAACATTTTACTCAAAATTTTTTTGAACAACATTGGTGATTACATATTTCAAAGATAATATATTATATTATAATTAAGTATTAAACATATTTTTGGTTTCTCTAATATATAAATTGATCGCATTTTATCCATTTATATATAATATTTTATTTTAATCTTTGTTATATACAAATTGGATCACATTTGATCCATATTCATAGCATTAGTTAAATTGAAAATCCTAATTTATTAAAATAAATTTAATAATTTTTAACTTTGACCTTTCAATTATGTGACAGTGATATGATCAAATGCAGAATTAATTTAAGAAGAATTAAAATTATGTGAACATCCTACTTGATCTATTGATCTTTTCTTTTTGATAGAGTTACTCCTCTGGGTGGCTTTGATCCTTAATTGGGAAACTATAATATAATAATCTGATAGAAAAATACTATCTGACCACATGTGACTTAAGACTGGGGACCTATCAATAAATAATAGTGAAAATGGATTTGGATCTACCTACCATAGTAATTCAACTTAATATCTAAAAATAGGTTATAGTACTAAATTGAGCCCAATAACTTTATGTCACTATATTAGCATTTTAAATTATCTTAACATTAACTCATTATAATTTATAAATTATAAAGTCTAAAATAAGATAATTTCAACAATTTGGATAACATAATTCATAAAATGTAACCACTTTTAAATTAATTTTAAGATTATTACTGTACAATTACACCCTGAAATCATAAGCTTTCAATGATGTAGGTCATTATATCTGAAGGATATATTAATGTCGTACACATTATACACTCATATTTTGATGACCAAACACAAAATGTGCAAAGTGAGATTTACATGACAATAAATGTGACTATATGCATATCTCCACACAGTGGTCTTAGTATCCATTCAAGATGCCACATGAGAATTGACATTCTCAACATAGTAATGAGGCAGAGTTTAAAAGTCTCCAATAACATGCCATAACTAGATAACGTGCACAAATAATATGCATGCCAAAATCATGAATATTTCATTATAACATATCTCGAGATAAATAACAAAAATAATACGATACTCTCACTAACCCAAAATATCAAAAGGCTTAGTTAAACCCATTTTATTTACATGATTATAATATATTCTAATAATTAAGCCTTTGGTCAATGGATTTGAGAGCATGGGATCTATGGAAACATACTTATTGCAAGTAACACACTCACGTAACTTCTCTTTTACAAATTGATGTGGGTAGAGCTTTTGTTGTTCAGAGAGAAGATTATAGTAATAATATTGTTACAATAAATTGTTAAGGGCTTGAAGATGCTTTCAAAGATAGAGAAGCCGGTAATAAATTCCTTAACCACAAAGCTTCACATATAGCTTTAAAACATGCGACATACTCTGCTTCCATAGTGGAGGTTATTGTAATGGACTGCTTGTTACTTTTCCACGACAAACTCCTTTTGCCACCATAAAAATGTATTTAGTTATTGATTTATGATCAATTGGACAATCTGCAAAGTCTAAATCTAAGTAACCTATAACAATAAGTTCTTCCTATCTTTTGTAGGTTAGCATATAATCCTTAGTACCTTGTAAATACTTCATTATTCTTTTAGTTGTGGTCTAATGCCTCTGACCAGGAACACTTAAGTATCTGCCTAGTATACCAACAGTATAAGCTATATTAGGATGTGTACGTACTTGAACATACATAAGGCCACCTACAATTGACACATAGGAGGCATTTTTAATCTTTTTCCTTTTTTCATCATTTTGAGGACATGTAGACATATTGAATTTCTTAATAATTTTCTTGATATATGACCATTGAGACAAGCCAAGAACACTTAGAGATCTATCATGATGAATCTCAAATGCCGAAAATAAAAGGGACATTCCCAAGATCTTTAATCTTAAAGTGTTGTGATAGTATTTGCTTCGTCTTAGACAACATATTCACATCATTACTTGTGAGGAGAATGTCATCAACGTGTAGAACTAGAAGTGTAAAGCTGTCTATAATCAATTTCAAGTATATATATTGGTTTGTATCATTCTCCTTGAATCTAAGAGAAGTTACTATCTTATCAAACTTGAGATACCACTATATAGATGCTTGTTTTAAGCCATAAATTGACTTCTTTAGTTCACGCACAAGGTATTCCTTGCCTTTCTCTTGAAAACCATTTGGCTGTTTTATGTATACTACCTTTGATAGGTTACCATTTAAGAAGGTTGTTTTGACATCCATCTAATGCAACTTTAAATCAAAATGAGCTACCATAGCTAGAACAACTCGACATGAGTCTTTAGTTGAAACTAGTGAAAAAGTCTCTTTATAGTCAATGCTTTCTCTTTAAGTGTAGCCTTTTACTATTAATCTGGCCTCTTACCTCTTAATTTGATCTTGACTATCCCTTTTCGTCTTAAAGACCTATTTACATCTGACTAGCTTAGAATCTGCAGGTAACTTAACTAAATTTAACACCTAATTTTTATACATAGAAACTAATTCATCTTCCATCACATTCATCCATTCTGATGGGTTTAGGCTAGACACAGCTTGTGAGAATGTAGTGGGATTAATCTAATCACTGACATCATTTTCATGTTCCTGTAAGTAAATCAAATAATCATTAGAGATCACTAATTTGTGAACTCTTTGAGATGTCCTCAATGGAATTTCATCAACTAACTTATTTGGTTCCACATCCTCTACAGCTGGATGCACAAGATCATCCTATAAGACGATAGAAGATGATTTAGCATGCCATGGCACTAGTGGAATTATAACTCTTTCCTCTTTGAAGATTGTGATACATGATATTTCACTCCTACTATCTAACTCATCCTTAAAACAGATAATTTTATCTGATTTAACAACTTTGGTAGAAAGAGTAGGATGATAAAACTTATTGCCTCTCAAGCTAGTGCAATAGCTAATAAAATATCTAGATATTGTTCTTGAATCAAGTTTCTTTGTGGAGGGAACACATGGTTTCACCTCAGCCTTACAATCCTAGACATGAAAGTGCCTTAAACTACACTTCTTACCAATCAACAACTTATATGGAATTTTGGATACTAACTTACTCAACACTTGATTCAGAATATAGGTAGTAGTCTTTATAGCATCATCCACAGAAACTCTGGCCATGAAGAATGTGCAAGCATACATTTTACCATATCCATGATGTCCTATTTCTCCTTTTGGCTATGCCATTCTATTATGCTGTTCCAAGCATGGTGTAAATGGCTCCAATACAGCATTCTTGTAGACACCTGGAAAATGGACTAGTATTTCTTCCAGTTTCATCATACCTATAATAGTACTTACCACTTCTATCAAAGTTGATACATTTGATCTTCTTTCCCAATTTAAGCTTAACTACAACTTTAAAAGACTTGAAGACATCCAATGACTTGGATTTTTCAATGATTAATTATATTCATCCAAATCTAGAGTAGTCATCTATGAAGGTAATAAAGTACCTATAACTAGCCATGACAGTAGGTGTGATAGTTCTATTTTTGTTAGTGTGGATTAACTCCAAAACATCTTATTATTATTATTTTTTTGCTTCTCTTTCCTTTTCTAGCTTGAGCAGGAAGTTTTCCCTTTATGTAATCTATACAAGTGTCATAATCTAAAAAATCTGGATCATGCAAGACCCCTTTCTTTATTAACATCTGTATTTTTTTCTTTGGAAATATGGCCCAAATGCCTGTGCCATAACATTAAAGAACTCTCGTCTATTCTACTACTATTTTTTTTTCTAGTTATAGTATTAATTGATTTTGCAAAATCAAGATCCAAATCAATTTTATATAACCCATTAGATAACATACTAGAACTAACAACACATGAATTCTATAGTAAATTAAACTTTCTATTACCAAAAGAACAAGAGTATCCATCAAAATTCAATGTAACAACCAAAATCTAGTTTCTTGTCATAGAGGGTACATAAAAAATCTTCTCAAGTTCTAAGACATGTCAATAAATAAACATAAAGAAATATTTCTTATGTGCTCCACTTGTACTTTGTCACAGTTTCCAAGGTGAACGATCAATTCTCCATCATTTGGCTTCCTCAGGTTTTTTAGTGCTTGTAAAGAATTTTGTCACATGAATAGTGGTGCTAGTATCTAACCACTAAGTATTTGAAGGAACATCAACTATATTTGACTCAAAACATGCTATAGCTAGAATGGTAAATTTCTTTTTTTTTTAAGCCACTTCTTATATTTAAAGCGATCCACCTTCTTGTGCCCATATTTTTTTTGCAAAACCTACAATTTCCTTTGGATTGATCTTTCTTAGATTTGTAGTGGTTATTTTTCACACTGTCATTTTTCTTATCATGAGAAAATTTTCCTTTGTTCTCTCTTTGGTGCCTTGAAGCTGATCCATGAGAAACTCGGTTAACTGTTTTCACCTTTCCCTTCCTTAGATCATCCTCTACTTGTGTAATAATAGAAATCGGTTCATTTATGGTCTATTTACCTTTCTAGGTATTATAATACATCTTTAGAATATCAAATTTAGTAAGTAATGACTCTAGTGCACATTAGATTAAGTAACTTTCACCTAGATCGACATTCGTATTTTTTAACTTGTTATAATAATTGACTAGTTTTAGAATATGCTTCCGCATTCCATTAACACCATCATATACGGTCTTATCAAGTAATGAGTGGTAGTGATATTTTTCAGCTTTATCAAACTTCACAAATTTTTCAGCAATTGATTCAAGAAAAGTCTTGGCATTCTTAGATTTAGAAATACTTTGTCTAATTATTTTATTCATGGTGTACTTCATGGTCATCAAATACACTCAGTTTAAGTGTATTTACTTCTCATATTTTACTTTCAAATCAGCACTTGAATTTACATCTATGATAGGCTCCTAAATCTAAAGTGGCAAATCAAGTTTAGTGATTGCTAGATATAACTTTAATGACTTTGCCTAATCCTCATAATTCATCCTATTCGGTGCCTTTATAGAAGTTAATTGCATAAGAAAAGAAACTGAAAAAAATTATTAACTTGTTAATGCATATAAAAACTTTAATGATATTTATTTTTACCTCAAATATTTAGTATAAAATTATTCACATTATTACATTATAAGATCTAATATTGAAAGGGTATTTAAGACTTTGTACTATATACAAGAATTAAACATTACATGCTTAGAACCTAACTCTAAAGGAAGTTTAAAATTCTAAGGGCATAACATTTAACCTTACACTTACATTATTGCAAACAAATCATATTAATAATACCATACCAAAGGGTATGTAATATTATTAATATAGTATTCTCCTGAATACTACACAAAACTTTTTCATTTTAACAAAATTTTATGTAAACTAGTCTTATGAAAGGCAAGAATGCAATTACACAAAATTTGATGACATAAGAAGTCATAAATAATTCTTTCAATAATATTCCATGTTAATTAAAATTAATCAACGACCAAATGTCATCAAATAATCCTACAAAAATTATATATTATAGCTAAAATTATAGGAATCATATAGTACATTTTTTGTGCCAAAATAATATCATTTAATTATTCAAAAAATTAGTATAAAAATTAATTAAATAATTTTTATATCAATTTTTTTTTTGCAAAATGTCCTAAGATATTACCTCAGAGAGTGGAGGTAAACAATGGAAAAACCATTGCAAAAAATTACTGGGAAGGCTGCGCGTGATCCACACGTGCCTTGTATGTGTGTGGGCCACGCATAAATGAGGTTGTTTTCAACCTCTCATTAGGTCTGCAACTCGGGTCATCTGTCCCGGTTAAAAAAAAAAAACGTTTTTAAGCTATTTTCACATGCAATTTTGAATGGATTCTCTTCCTCTTTTAATTTCTTACTCAAGTCACTTAAATTTTGATTCAAAAACTAAAGTTTTCATTAGCAAAAATAACCAAAAAATAAAAGTTAGCAATGAAACCACAATATAACTCCAGTTTTAAAAATATTTTCAATGTAAATTTTACATTTTAATAAAGTGAGCCCAAGATTCATGCATGTAATGAATGTTTTTATAGTAATGGGAAAAAAAAAATTTCAAGAAAATTGCGAAGTTTTTAAAACCTAGTTTTTTTTAAACAAGTTTCATAACCTAGAAAACTAATAATTGTTTACTCAGACATTTGAAGGAAAATTTTTTTACTTTCTCAAAACTATCAAAACCTAGAAACTTGTTAATAAAGTGGATTATAGTCGTATATTTTCGATTTTAACTTTATACTTATTGCTAAATGTATTAACCTATTCTGATTGATTTCAGAATCAATGATCACCATAAATTCTAGATTTTATATTGTACCAAAAACATCACAAAATGAGTTTTAAGACACAAAATTTCTCATACAATTATGATTGAATTTAGTATAATTAAACACAGTAAATTTCTTACATAATATTAGGTATTTAATATAAAAAACTATGAAATAAATTTAACGATTCATAACATATCTTATCATCAAAATAACCTATTGTATATCAGGTTGTTCAAATAAAAATTATATCACAAAATCCATATCTTATCAATCATAATCACGTAATTAGTCAGGCTTTGATGTCATTTGTTTAAATAAATTTAATAATTTCTAACTTTATCCTTTCAATAGTGTGGTTATGATATGATAAAATGCAGAATTAATTTAAGAAAGATTAGAATTACCTGAACTTTCTGCTTGATCTATTGATATTTTTTTTTTGACAAAATCACTCTTCTTGGTGGCTTTGGTCCTTAATTGGGAAACTATAAGATAGCAATATGATGAAAAAAAAATACTATATGATCATATGTGACATAAGAGTAGAGACCCATCAATAGATAATTGTGAAAATGGGTTTGGATCCTATCCATTACAGTAATCAAATCTAATATTTAGAAAACATGCTATAGTACCAAATTGAGTTCAATAACTTTATGTCACTATGTTAGTACTATAAATTATCTTGACATTAACTCATTATAATTTATGAATTATAAAGTTCAAAATAAGAGAATTCCATCATAATTGGCATCTAGAGTTCCAATAGAATCTTAATTTGGTAATTACTAGAAGGAAATTAGACAATCATGTAATGTTAATGACCAAATTTAGGTGATTTCTTGTTTTAAATGAGTCTTGCGATTTACACGTTTTCTAACATAAGAAGGTTAATTTCAATGATTTTTTTTTCATGTGATTTGTTAGCTTGGGGCCTTGTTAAAGATCTATGGGCCAGTTAAGATTTTCTAACTTAAATTTTACAAAAGTTACTAATTTGGATCTAATTTAATTCAATTTATATATTAAAAGGACTAAAATATGATATTTTATTTAAAAGGGACTAAATACAATCAAATTATATATTAGAAGAATTAAAATTATAATTAAATATACTAAATGTGATATTTGCATGATAATTAATATGCCAACAACATATTAAACAAATAGTGGCGAAGTCGGAAAAATCAGAGAGCGAGATCAAATTTTATACATAATAAAATCAATATATATATATATATATAATTATATAATGTATATTTTTTAACACCTACACTATTGCTTTTCAACATTTTCTATTTATAATTCGCAAGAAATATTAATAATAAATAAAGAAAATATGGCACTTGTTACTCATGGCACAACAAATGTAAACCCCTTTACATGCTCGCACTGCATCTGGAGAACACCTTTATTTGTAAAGCACAATTGATGTGATACTGTCGGAGATCAACATATTAAATTGTGAGAAAATATTGTAAATATTTTCCAAATATGGTAAACTTTATTTTCTTTTAAAGTTATATACCAATATTGTTACCAAGCATAAGTTTAAGGGATAAAGTGCTTGTTTTCAAAATTGATGTTGTGATCGTGTTATTCGATAAAAGCACAAAAAGATAAAGAATATATTTTTATATTAATAGTGTTTTAAAAGTATACTTAGATACTTATAAAATTACTTTGGTTTTAGATAAATAATAATAATAAAAACCTAACTGGACAAGAGAGTAACGGTATAAAAATAAGTAAAAAATTATTAAGTACTATATAATAAGAGATGATGCACAGGAAATCAAAATTTAAAACATTTAAATACTAGTTTAAGAGTTAAATTACATTGTCATAAATTTTTATGTTTTTCTCTCGTTACAAAGTAAAATGTTTTTTAGCCTTGCAAGCTTAATAATTTCTTAAAATGAGAGGGTCAAACTCTTGATATGCATTGCACATCTATCAAAAAATGTAGCATATGTATTAGATAAAATTGAGAAAGTAATGGGGTGAATTGATCCGTTACCTTTTGTTAGCTATCCGTTGAAAAAATTTTCAAACAATTCGACCACATACTTAAAGTCAAGATACAACTGGAATGAAACAAATTTGGTAGTTAATAAATCCAATTGAAGTGAACACACATTTTAGACATGTGAGAAGTAGTTACCTCATTACTTCTTATTTATTTTATTTTATTTTTTGTTATTCTTTTAGAGCGCATGTTTATATTCATAGGAATTAATTTTCATAAATGGTTATTGAAGAAAATTATCAGTGATTCTTATAAATAAAGCATTAACACATTAAGAGAAGGATCAATCTTTTAGCTTGAAAACTTATCCAAATATATCGTATGTTTTTTGTGGCATTTTGCTACACAATTCAGCGTTTTGCTAATCTTTTATAACTTTTAGGAACTCTCCCATTCCCATACTTATAAATTTATGCACTATTATCATGCCTTTTGATGTAAATCACAACAATTTAGAGTGAAGATCTTCACATATTTTGTTGTTTTCAACTGTATTCGTCTGAATTTTTAAAAAGATCAAAATCTCACCTGTTTTTTGTGGAGAACCCATTTTGGAATCGAAACTTTCCAATTTGTGAAATTTGGCTTAAAACAAATTGGCACACTCGATAGGACACAATTAGGATATTTCTAGTCTTTGATCTTGTATGATTCTTAGAAGTGATACTATTTTATTAGGTAATTCTGAAAATATGTCTATTGCAAGTTCTTAAAATGACTCTCAAAACTAAGAAAGGCCTATTGATAATGAAAATGTTAGTAACATTGGTTTTGTTGAAAATGTGGTTATTAACAACTAGAATAATCAAAATAATATCTAGGGAAACAATCAAAATCAGAACCAAAACAAAAAAAAAAAACCAACAAGATGCTGAATAGAAATAAAAATAATAACAACAACTTGGTTGGAATGGACAATAAGATAATAGTGGACCAATATTCGGAGGATCAATGCCTTATAACATGTCATATTTTCCACAAATGGGCAGAAATTACAACAAAAATCCATTGGGTCTAAGTCTTGAAAATGTTGCTTTTTTCTACAGTAGATGATTGAAAGTAATTATGATATGATCCACATGATATCGTAGTAGATTGCAACCCTACTTTCAACCAATGCTAGAAAATAATGCCTTGAGTAAAAGAAAATAAATCAGGCACTAGAAAAAAATGGAAGTCCATCTAAGTAACAATTGAAATAACAACAATGGTCAAAATATTGAAAATAATGATTACAGTAATCATGATGATGGAATAGGGCATTAAACTTTGAAAATGAAGAACTTAAAATAGAATGACCACAATATGGTCAAATTAGAATACTTTAATGTGCAGAGGAAAGGATTCATAATGACAATCAAATTAATGATAACATTCAAATCTTGGCAAACACAAATCATAATTAAACTTTGTCACAAAGACTAGAACAAAATATCCAATTCCTCGTCGAACAATTGCTGAATTAACTAGGAGGACACAATGTTTATCCTAATTGTAGGGGTGCATTTTCATAATGGATAAATTAGATAGACTCCCCCGATAGGATTTAAATTGCTAAAATTTATAACATTTTCTGGAGAAGATAGTCAGTCAACAATTGAACATATAGCTAGATTCATTGTGGAATGTTGAGAGTTAGCGGGGGATGAATATTTTAAAATGAAGTTTTTCTCTCTATCCCTAACCAAAACTGCTTTTGCTTGGTATTCAGGCTTATCACCAAAGTTTATGTATTCTTGGGTGTAGTTAGAAAAATTTTCCATGATCAATTTTACAGAGGCAAAATAAGGAATGATTTAACTGATTTATTGAATATAAAGAAGTCACCTTTGAAAAGTGTCAATGACTACCTATCAAGGTTTTGACAAGCAAGAAGCCATTGTTTTACTCAAATAGCAAAATTTGATATAGTTAAAATTGTTGATGCAACATTTGATTTTGTAATTAAAAAAAGGCTTCTCAATTAGCATATAACTGAAATGTTTTAATTGGCCAAAAAAGTAAGGCAAATTGAGTAATTGCATAAATAAAAAGAGAGGCAAATTAAGACATTTTCATTTAGAAAAAGAAAAAGTAGCCTACGTCGAAAAGGAAGAAATGGAAGAGGAAAATAAAATATATTTGGCCTAATTAAAACCTGGTCCTCCACATGTTTGCCTTTTGCTAAAAAAAAAATGCAAAAATGAAAGATAAAATGTACAACATAAATAAGAAAAATTATTTTTTCGACATAGATAAGGCTTGTAGGTCCCAAGTAGTATGAGTTAAAAAGAAATTAAGTGCGGAATTTGCTTTGATCTTGCCCTTTTCCCGTTGGGGAAATATAT
>JANHAO010009684.1:0-18190 GCA_026873985.1 Saraca asoca
CCTCTTATTTTTATTGTGATATCTGAATTGAGTGGCTTCATTTAGTTTAGATATTAATATGATTATTGCTTAATAATCACCATAGGAAAGAGGATAGGAGAGCTAAACAATTAATCAAGCTTTTGATGAGTTATTCACTTGGCTGAAACTAAATGCTATGTACTTAACTAGTAAATAGTTCATTAATCATCCTAAGGCGTCTTGTATGATTTAAGGCTAAGAATATGATCAATAACTGAATAAACACTTAGTGATCAATGATGGATTAATCTTAAGTTCAGTGACTCCTTTGGACTGGTTATCTCTTGCAATTTTGTAACAGTTTCTGCCTATTTGTTTTCCTGTCATTTAAGCTGCTACAAACTAACCCCCTTATTCATCTCTTAATTTAATTGTTAATATTAGAAGATCCAAGGGCTCGACCCAAGCTACCTTATACTGCAAGTAGAATAGGTAATCCGATTTATAAATTTAGTAATTTGACTGGTCTCGGCAGCCTGTCACCTCCACACCCATATAATCTAGCATTATTTTTAAAAGTTCCACCAATATTAATTTTCACCCAACCTTGAAAATGAGGCTAGCATCTAATTTCTATAAAAATAGAACTTTTATGAATTTGAAAGCCTAAAATAACTCTCTCAATAGCACAAACATTGTTTGCAAAACTTTTAATAAAATTGATTAGATTTGCTGGCTGAATAAAAGAGGAATACAAAATAAAACTGTTTCTCCACTTCCATAAAGCCCAAATGATAATACCCCATTTAATGCCCATTCAAACTCCTTACAGTTACCTAGCTGATTAACAAGATTAAAAATTGAACCAATCTTTATAATTTGGCATGAAGAAACTATTATGAGATTTATAATCCAAAAAAGCATACTATATGGTTTTCACTGTTGCACAATCTCTTCAGACGTGTAACATGTCATTTGGAGCATTATGACATAAATACCATATAACACTACCCAACTATCTTCTATCCTTTTCAACATTTGTCATGAGACCATTATGGCAACACTACCACAAAAGAACCTGATGCATTTTGACCCTCTCCAATGTTATATTTTAGATCATATATCATTAGATTTTGTTATAGTAAGCTTTCTTAATATATTGTAAGCACTTGCCATACTAAAAACTTCATCTTTGTTACCTTGCCAAGCACAAGCATCTGACCTAAAATCATCACATGCGAAATAATGGCCACAATACATAAAAGGCACTCCTGAGAAAGCTAGTTTTGAAGATAAAATAGATCCAATTGATTTTCATTAGTGATATAATCCACCACTTTATGATCAAGCATATGAGCTAAAGGTGGGCTAACAATCTAGTCTCAAAGACACAAATGATCTAATCATTTATTATTCTAAAAAGAGATAAGACAACTATCCCCCAAGCTTTTAGTAATATCCTTAAGAAAGTTAGCCATAATTTTAGTAATATCCTCAAGAAAGTTAGCCATAATTTACCTATGGTCTTCTAAAAGAAAGAGTTAGAATTTTTTGTTATAATTTACTGTAACCAACCTTATTTCTATTATCATTTCTGCCAAAACCTAAACCCAAAGCCCTGATAACTCAGTAATCATCTTTCAAGCTAATTTTATCAAACAAACCAAATTTTTATCTCTTAGATTTTTTAAACCCAACCCAACCCCTATTCTTTTTAGGTATACAAAAGATGTCCTAAGTAATGGAGTGAATTTTCCTTTCATGCATTTCATAGCCTTAAATAAACACCCTCTAATACTTTTCAGTATCAAACTGAGTGATTGTTGGTATAAGAGTAACCTACATAGAATAGGTTGGAAGAGCACCTAACACAAATTTTGCCAAAACAACTATACTAGCCATAACAAGCATTTACTTTTCCAACCAACTAGCTTATCCTAAACTTTACTCACAATATGATTAAAAGTAGTTCTTGTCACTTTTTTATGAATGATAAGGATGCCTAGATACATACCAAATCTTCAGTCACATTAAAATTGAATTCATCAATTATTTAAAGTCTAGAATCTGATTTGACATTTTTGGAGAAAAAATACTTAATTTACCAAGGTGAGCTTTTTGCCTGGAAATTTTAGAGAGCACTCAAGGCAATTTATTATAGTATCAATTTGGTTCAAAGACACTTCTCCAAAAAGAATTAGATCATCAACAAATATTAAATGCAAAATAAAAGGACCATTTCTATCTGCCTTCATAGGGATCCATCTTCGGTCATGAATAACATCACAAATGATATGAGATAATTTATCTATGCATAAAAAAGGTAAGGAGATAGCAAATCACCTTGTCTCAAGCTCTAAGAAATAGAAGTGATATATCTCATAATAAGCTCTAAGAAGTTATTATCCATGCCAACTTCAAGAAACATTTCTTGAAAATTTCAATTCGAGCTATTTTAGGCTTTTTCAAGATCCACCTACTGGGAAAAATTGGATCTATGCATCAAGTATATCGATCAAAAGCATCTATTATGTGTAGTAAACTTTTGAAATTTTCTCAAACTCAAATTATGTTGTTTAGTAATTAATTTATGAAACAAGATATAATTCAAATAAATAGAAAATTAGAAACTTAAACGATACATTCCTAAGAGATATTCTCAAAATTCTTGGTCTCCAAATCTGAATTTGATCTCCAAGTAATTCCATAAACTTTCTAATGAGCCTTACAATCAAATCTTTTGGGTAGCCTTTAGTTAACTCCATATTTAATCTCTAACATCAATGATGATCTACACAAACTAATTCAATTCAAAGCCTCCACCATGATCACGTAACAAGTACAATAAGAAAATTAACCATTCCTCTTAAATGATGCTAGCGCACTAAGGAATCATAAATTTATTAAGGCATGTTTGGTGTTTAAATGCAAAAAGCATATGAGAAGTGAGATCATATAAAGAGAATTAACACACAAAACATGTGCTAGGGTTATATTGGTATGTTCAAATGTTAGCTTCTCTCCTTTTTAAATAGAAAGGATTTGAGCTAGCTTCTCTCCTTTTTAAATAGACGAGATTTAAGCACAAACAATAGTAGGGAGTAAGCATAAGTGCTGTACAAGTTAGCATATCCCCTTACTTGTATCATCCACTCATCAAGTGGATGGATTGCACGGCTAATGTAGCCCTTTTGACCTAAAAAGTCCATACTTCTTAATGAGTCTAAACTCATTAGCCACTATGCATTCCTTTTGTGTCCAATAAGCCCAAACATATTTTCTTATGAGTCCAAACTCATAAACTCTCTTATGTAATCATTCCTTTACTTATCACCTTCTTCAGAGTTAATATAAATATTCTACAACATATAAAAATCAATAATAAAAATTTACTACTATTTAATAATTGTAATCTCTATTATAATTATTAAATCATTAATTAATTAACACTTTTGATCACATTAGAATACTTAATTAATCATTTCATATTTTCAAGATGTTCACTAATTTAACTCTTGAATTCATAACATTTTACATTCTAACTTCTCCATTGACTTTGGATAAAAAATGTTCTATTATGTGTGACACATTAAGTTTCCATAAATATTGGCAATGAATTTATTTACAAGATTTTATAAGCTCAATTAAATTAAAACTCTTTTTAATTGAAACATAATTTTCCCTAAATTATTCAAACAAATTCATAAATCAGGATTAGTTTCTAGTAAAGCATTATGACTACTCAAATGCCAAGAATCTATTTATGAAAATCAAAACCTTTCGTGATAAGATATTAGTGTATAATTCTATCCATTCATCTCTTAATCTTCAAAATTGACTTAGGATATGATTCAAGTGTCAATCCTAATTTTGAATGTCTAATTATAGATGTATGTTTGATTGTGTGCTATCTCACAATCATTCACACATAAAACTCCTTTTATGTATTGATAATTGATTATACATAAAACTCATTTTATGTGTTATCAATACATAAGTTTATGATTTTAATCATTGCATAAGTGTTAGAACATCTTTTGAATATCTTTCCTTGCTACCAAAGAGGATGAATTCTCTTTTGACTAATCACTACCTTTATATACTTCATATGTACCCAAAATTATTCCTATATACTCCTGATGAGTGCAAACCTAAAATAAAATTAAAATACACGATTCTACACATAAGATATTATATTAATATCAAATGTAAGGATTACTTACACCACATTTTACATGAGAAGTCTATTGAGACATGGTAACATTCCATATGATTTCTCATGGTGGGTCAATCCAAACATATGTTCCATAATATATGGCCATATGTTTGTCCAGATATCAACTTATTAAACAATGTATGAAATCACTACATTTTTGTAAAAGAATATGACATAACATATGCTAGTTTACTCATGAATAATTGATATCCTGTTTTCTCAATTATTCAACAACGAGGGATATTTAAAAATATAATTATATGTATAAATCATCTCATAATTATAATTTCAATTGTAATTTATTTATACACAATTATATTTCAAAGATTTTATCCAATATAGTATACATATATCGATATATATATATATATAAGAACTATAAATTGATAAAGAGACCAAAACATCATTTTTATTAAATATGCTAAGGTATGTAGTATCCATGCCATTACAACTAATGTCTCTATGGCATCTATACTAACACCACCTTGATGGCAAAAAAACTTTTCTTACTCTTGTCTTCCTCATGGTATGAATCATCTCTTGAGCAATAATTATATTATCCTGGATGCATCTCTCCGAAATAAAACTAGTCTGAAAAGGAGAGATCAAATGAGGTAACATCATTTTAAGCCTATTCACAACAACATTAGTAACACATTTGTACATAACATTTTACAAAGAAATTGGACAAAATTGATTAACAAATTATGAATTTTCAATTTTAGGAATAAGCAAATAAGAGTCTTATTGTCATCCATAAGCTTGTGTCCACTAAACATATCTCACAAAATGGTACACTCTGTCACCCACAATGTACCAATTCTTTTCAAAGAAAATAGTTGGGAAGCCATCCTCCCCTGGAGCTTTAGGTTCTCTAGTAGAAAATAGAGCATTCCTCACTTCATCAAAAGTGACATTGCATCTTAACTTTAAACTCTAGTTATCATTCAATATAGGAAAAGAATGCCTAGTAAACATAACAAGGTGAACCTCTAAATCTTCTTTGAAAATATTTTTGTAAAAATTGCAATATATCTAGTAAATTCTGCTTATTCTTGACCCAATTGTTATCGTAATCTCATAGAAAATCTATCTTATTATGGCTTCAATGAGTAACGATTTAGCATAATAATGTTTAGTGTTTCTATGCTCTTAACCAATCAAATCAGTGCGAGCTTTTTGATACCATAAAATCTCTTTTTATTTAAGAGTCTTAGATAATTCACCTTGTAGTTGAGATTCCAACTAACTAAGAAACCATTTCTTTTTAAGCTCTTAACTTCTCTAGATACCCACAATCTGAGCTTGCAGTCGACTCTTCTTTACATATATATATATATATGGCCAAAGACATGCTTATTCCAATTTTTAATAGCCAAAACGAGGGCTTTTGTAGCTTCTACAAGATTTGGGTTTGAACCCCACTTAATAGATAACAAATTTGGAAAATCAACTTGCGTTAAACCAAATTGCTTCAAATTTGAAAGGTCTTCCCTTAGCATCACCTGTAGAACTACCCAAATTAATAAGAATAAGATGATAATTAGAAAAAAAAAACTAGGCAAAATTTTCACAAAAGCTTCCTCAAAATGTAAATGTCAATCCATAGAACACAAGGCTCTATTAAGTTTTTCAAAAAGATGAAGGTAACCTTGATTGTAAGGGCCTTTCTATATAAATCTTCCTCCTTGAGTCTTAACTTCTAAGAAATTGCAATTATTAATATGATCATTAAACAAAATAGCTCTATGTTAGTTGAAAGGAAGACCACCTTACTTTTTCAGTAGAATCTCTTATGTCATTGAAGTTACTAGCAACTAACCACAGAACTAAAATATTTTGACTCAAAACCTCAAGTTCCTTCCACATAATGCTCTTCAAATCAGTAGAAGGGTTAACATATATGACCCTAAACATCCATACAAGCTTTATAATTACATAGATAAACTAAAAGTTTTTGGCTACCACTTTGATGTTGATTCTCAAACTTTTTCATACCATCCAAATTCCACTAGAAAATCCATCTTCATCTACTAAGTCCCTATTGTCAATGCCTAGAGCTTGAAACATAATTCCTCTTCTATTACTTTCAATTCTAGTTTTTAATAAAATAAGAACATCATAATTTATTAGAATCTAATAAAACTTTAACTTAATTCACAAACTTTTTATTACCTACCCTTGACAATTCCAAATGAAAAGATTTTTAATCATTTAAAAAAGGTAAGAATAGAAACACAAACTCTAGGGTTTAAGCCTAGTTCATCTCTTTGCTAGTGTCATGCTCTCCACTATTCATATGTTCATTATAAACTTTTACATTCTCCATGTTTTTACTTCTCCATCCTTACTAGCAAAATTATCCAAAGGCTTAGGTTCTTCCAAATCAACATGATTTATCTAAAAACCTTAAGGATCAAAGTCGCAAGTTATGTAATCAGAAGAAGCTAGGACTTGGGAAGAAAAAGTGTGCATTAGTTGCATATTAACTTCCTTCATTGGCTAAGAGGGGATAGAATTTTGATTTTCTAAAGATGAATGGATTTGTAAGACCTTAAAAGTCTACTTCACGTACAATTCATGTAAGGTTTTATTAATTGGCCATGCAGCCTCTAAGTGCGTGACAAAAATCTTCTTATTTTTAGCATTTTTACTTGCTAAAGGCTCACTTGAATTCTTCTTTGCACCTCAATCCATTATTCTTTAAAACAACACTCTTGGATTGACCTTTTAGTTGATCAATTGGATCAAAGATAATAATGCCTCCGTCATTACTTGTCTCATTAAAATCTTGGTTATTTTCCTTATTTAAAATGTCAAAACAAGACCACGAATTCCTGGATTTTGTTCCCACAATTTATTTTTTGGTGATAATCATGAAATTTTTAGGCTAATATCTAATCTCGTATTAAAGGTTCTCCATTTTCACCACAATCACTCCACCTTAAACATTGTTTACCTACATCTTTTCAGCTTTAGCTTCTATATCAACCTCTTTTGCTTTTTCTAGGTGGACATCAGCGAGATGCCCATATTTATCACATCTAAAACAAATTGTATGCAACCTTTCATGCTGGGTACAATATGATTTTCCTTTGATGACAAATTCCAATAATAATTCCTACTTTAGGTCTATTTTCACACAAATATGGTAACAATTTCTTGTCATAAAGATGAATAGGCAAATCAAGTAACTAGATCCACATTGTAATCTTCTTAATATCAACTTCATATGGATCAATGTTTGCATCCTAAGGTTTCATGGTCAAATAATGATCAAACAGTAGCCATAGTCCTTTGTTAAGGCATATTAATAATTCATAAATACACTAAATTTTATCAAGTAAAACTCATTCATCAAACTAATTATCTTCAAATACCCTCTCTCGCTGATAATCTATATAACTTAAACTCAGTCCTTTCTTCTAGCAGTTTAATAATAAGGGTTTTCCTCTATGATTTGCACATTCTTTCCTCTTCTTGTTGAGAGATGATAAAAGTAGGGCAAGGTCTTTCTCCTATTAATTGCTTAATGGAGAAACAACCAAAGTCATCCTTGTCCCCTATCTTTTCTCCCTATCAAATTGTTTTTGTACATACTTGTCCTCTGGAATATCATCCTTATACTTTTGACCTACCAAAGTTTTTTTGTATGACTTACCCTTCTCCTCCAAGAAAGGCATATCCCCCTTTAGCAAATCATCATTATACTTGATCAAACCACATTATTTCCTTGAGAAAACTTAGCCCTCTTACTTTATTTTTTTTCGTGTTTCTGTACAAAAGATGAGCCTCCTCTGCTATATCAATCAATGTCACAACAACTATCTTATTCATCTTAGCATTTGTTATTTATAACAACTCTTTATTTGCCTTCAACTACTCACGTAAGCCTTTGTTATAATGGAAATTAGTTTTTTTCTCTTGATAGTTGTTGACGGTAAAATTTGGTTCTGTAGATCCAAATTTTAGGCAATAGGAATGGTTCTTGAAACCCCCAAGTTGCAAGTTGATAATGCAAGTTTTAATAGAGGAAAAAGAGAAAAGGAAGAAGAGCGATGGACACCAGAGCTTTTAACACGGTTTGGCTAAAGTTAGTATGACTCCTACATCCACGATGGTTTGTATTAGCTTCGTATGGTGGCTTCTCTGTGCAATGCAATAGAGTTACAATACCAGTGCTCTCTCACTATTTCGTGAGAGTATCTGCATGCAATTATTCTTACTTACTTACAATGATACATCTCTTCCCTATTTATAGAAGTTGGGAGGGTTACAAGTATAATTTAATAAATAACAAAATCATTATTTCTGCCATCATGGGTAATAAATGCTTTACGAGTAACAAATGCTTGGCATTTCACTATTAGATTTTGGAGGGTGATGTGTAGGTTTTAGGGGCTGACTTGTCGCATGGGGGTATGTGCCTTTAAGTGCTGACTAGACCCCAGGCGTTGCATACATAATCCTTGAGACAGCTCACTGGGCAGTCTGAATTCGCGTTGGGTGACATGCTAGCTATGTTGGTAGACTTAGCAAACTGGTCCAGATTGGCTCCTTGGAGGATGACTAGGGTCGCATGCTTCGCTTAGCGAGATGGATTCATCCTCAGCAAGCTGGGACTCATCTCAATCTCACCTTGTGTCCCTGGCTCATAGCTAGCGAGCTGGCACTTGCATTGTGCAACCTCTGTTGAGCAACCTCCAACGTTAGGTGATTCGAGCTCTTTCTGGCTAAATTCATCCTCTGGTTAAGCTCCGGTCAACCAGTTTTGCACTGTTCGAAAAATACCTATAACAATAATCTTAAAGATACTCTTTCTCATATCATTGAAATACATTCAAAATTTTATTTTTAAAATATTATTATAAGATTCGAACATGTGATAATGAAGTGAAAAGCAAATTCACTTAATCATTTGAATGTAGTCATTTTATTACTTTAGATTGATTTAAAAGCTTCCTAGACTTGAGCTAAAGTTTGTGGAAATTTAAAAATACTTTAAGCTGGAATTTCGGAATTTATTTATGTAAAGATTTCCAAATTACAATTAAATTCAAATCCAAATTACATTAAATTTAAGTTTACTTTAAATTTTTGTTTATTAATTTCTTTTAATTTTGAATAGATAAAGAAATAATTTTGATAAAGAAATAATTTTTATTTTAATACTCATAATTTTTTTATTAAATTTTAATAAAAAAATATTTTTACATCTATTTTTATCCTAAATCCACATTCTGAATTTTTAAAAGAAATTGATCACATCCATAATTCTAAAAAAAATTATAAAATTGATTCTAAAAAAAATTATAAAATTGACTCCAGTTGGTTTGATTTCAGACTTGTTTTGCAATAAATGCATAAAGGCTTGTAATCAATTTGGACTTGTCCTTGTATACTAAACACGTTCGTGAGAGATGACCTGTTGTTTATCACACTTATGGCTCATTTGGTGCACACTGCCTTCCCATTGTCTTTTACTTGTCAAATTATGTTAGCCTCGAAATTTTGAAGTATATGAAGCTAAATCTGAGGTGACGTAATTAAATGAGTCAAATCAAATGGCAATGTTACAACTCCCGTTCTTGTTTGTTGTGGAATTCCGATGTACAATTTGATTTTTAGAATCGCCTCATTAGAGAAAATTTCCATAGACATTTGGTTGATTCTTCCATGATGGGCCCACAAGAAAGGTACTTCACGTAGATGAGATGATGACGACGGAACCAGGAAAATGATGCGAGTGGGAGCCAATTTCTTTATTGTTTTTGAATATGGATTTTTTTTTAATTTTTATCATTTTTTATTATATTTAAGGAGAAATAAATATAAATTTTTTATAAGTTTTATTGTATATAAAAAATTTTAAATTATATTATATTTATTTTTTAAAAAATATGACAGAAAAATGATAAGAAAAAAAAGGGATAGAATTTAATTGTTTTTTGGTTTTGCAAATTGAAGATCTGAAAGCCACCTTAGTGAGTGGATGCAAAGGTGAAAATGCTTGCCACCAACTAAGGCTTTACATTCTCAAAGGAAAATGATATTTTTATGCTAATTAATGTTATTTTATACAACTTAAATGCACCCTTTTTTTCCCATTTTGTGTTTCATTAATAAATCTTACATCAATTTTTTTTTCTTCTTTTGCAATCAGTCAGTAATAAGAAATATTGGTATAAATGATATTACTCTATCATGAGGTCACTACCAACTAATAAGCACACGAAGTTCATTATCCTTCATTTTCAATTTCTATGATTTGATTAAATATTATATCAAAAGTAATTGTGGAGAATAAGAAGAAGATATAATGCTTTGGCCAAATAAGGTGACAAAAATGCATGCAAAACAAATCTATATTTACCACCTCATAAAAAACTATCACATAATTGCTAATATGTTGGCCATTATGGGTTTTGTAATCAAAATGCCTTATTTTTCTAATTTTATCTTTGAATATTTCATTTTGTAATCTATTTTTCAATTTGTTTCACCTTCTTTTTCATGACTCTCTTATTGTTTTATCTCTCCTATATTAATCTCATTCATGTGTCAGGTAAAAATTGACTTCACTTAACATATGGAGGAGAAAAAAATGATTTTTTATTACAATTAAGATATTATGATAAATAGTTTTGAAAGTAGAACATTCAAAAATAAAATTCTATAAAATGAGCCATTTTTGTCTAAAAGCCAATGATTCTAAAATAAGTGTATCTTGCTCTATAAAATTTTAAAGAGCACCATTGGCATTACTCATTCCACCCCATTTAGTTTTTTAATTTTGATGTTTATAGCAAATAAAATTATATTTTTATGTGGAACTTCCTTTTACTTGGAAAGTATGCCTTTTAAACAACTAGTTTGTAAAAATTATTGAATGACTTTTGTTTTAGTCTTCAAAAGTACACTTATGTTCTTTCATTTATGTTAGTGTCAGCATAAAAAAAAATTGAGATTAATGCTAATAATTGATGTGTGTAGAACTAAATTTAGCCAAAACATTGAAGCCTGGATTTAACATTGATCACATATTGACACTTTCACCAGAAATCAAAAGCATTAAAAGGAACAATTTCTTGGCATTTAATGCATAGATATAAGAAAATTCATATTTCATCCCCATTTTCAGGTGGCCCGAAAGATTTTATATCCTGAACAGAGTACATTTTTCACAAAATGGCAATTGGCGATTCGTACATACTGGAAGAAAGGGAAAAAAAAAAAAAAAAAGAGTCTCTGTAGTGTCATATTGATGGCTGAGACTTGAAAAAAGATAAAAAGGTATTCGCTTTTTCATGTGTATCATATATATCGATCTGAGCACAAATGTACAAAGAAAAACGGCTTTTGAAGAACAAACAGAAAGCAAGGTTAGGACTTTACGAGTAAAACGGCTTTTCTTTTCGGTGTTGTGTGTGGAAGTGTAAGAGAATTCGAGGGCACATATAAATCTGTACGGAGTCTGGTTTCTGTGTGGGAAGTGTTTGTCTCTGTGTTTAATCTCAGATCTAATGGTTGGTAACAAGTGAAACGTTACTGGATGAGTCTACTTTGAGTGTTGGTGATGGCGTCTGAAACGGCGTCGTCGGCTGATGAAGAAGCCGTTGCTTCAGTAGCATCTACGGCAGCTGGAGGAGGAGCGACTGATAAAAGAGGAAAGCATAGGATTCTTGCAGAAGTGAAGCGTCTCGAACAAGACTCCAAATTTCTCGAGGTTAGTTTTCTTCCTCAGATTCTCTGGTCCATTCCACAACTTCGAAGTGCCTTTATATTATAATGTTAGTAATTGTTAATCTAATCGTGTAATGAGATTACTTTGCTGCAGCCTCCATTTAATGTGTTAAGACTGAAACTTTTATTGTTTTTGGGTCTGTTTGGAGGAAATGGGTTAGTAAAATTTCCCCAGTATTATGTGTTTCTTAAGGAAAATTACAGATTCCTTTTGTTCCTGGGTTCAATTAAAGTTTGATAACTTTGGCTATGCTTGTGCTTGAAGCAAAATGTATAAACTTGTGAAAATCTTAAAATGGGCTTGGTATAGTTCATTTGGCTACAGTGTACAGAGCTTCTGTATATGCTAGGTAAAGCCAAAATTGTTGCTTTGACAATGAGGGGAAGGTGGGAAGGAAAAAGAGAAATTGTGAAAGAGTGTGTATATTCTGCTTCCTTATGAAAGCTTAATTTGTGGGGATTTTTCGTTGAGACTGCATGGTCATTTTATGGTAGATGCATGCAGATTTGGAATCTGTTGAGATTTAGACTGGTGAAGAGGAAGCACTGGATACTGATATTGATGTGTTAGTATCTATGAAGTTAAGG
The DNA here is from genome assembly GCA_026873985.1 of Saraca asoca. Taxonomy (NCBI): domain Eukaryota; kingdom Viridiplantae; phylum Streptophyta; class Magnoliopsida; order Fabales; family Fabaceae; genus Saraca; species Saraca asoca. Next base: position 12,509 of record JANHAO010009684.1, read on the forward strand.
ATTATAGTGTGTATCAGAAGCCTATTTTGATCAGGCTTCTAGGTGATCGTTATTAGGAACTTGGGATGGTGTTGAGCCTTAGGCATGCCCGTTCATGGACTTGGTATGGAACATTTGAGAGTTGATAGACTTCCAACTATCCTACTGTTGTTTTGAGTGAGCTTGTAGGTTATGATGATTCATGCTATAACATGGGTATAATGGCTGGAAATTGAAACAAACAACCAACAAACGGTGCTTCTAAAAGTCAAATGATAAGTTCTTGGTACTCTGCATTTACGATTTGTCATAGATCCTGCCTAATTTGTTTCAGAATGCTCAATCATCACTCCAGTCGGAATGAGGTCTCTTGGGGTCTCCTTGTTAAGATATTCTAAACATATATCAAGAAATTCTAAATTGTCCTTCTAGTTGTAAACTATCTTTGAAAACTCTCAATATTTTATGCCTTCATCTAAAAATTAAATTGTAATGTACACAGAAATTATCATTAGCTTTACCATGGTTGATGTTCATAATCTTGGAGAGAGATATGCTAGGATATATGCACATTTGGAATCATCTTGGAATTCGGTGATGGGTATTCTCTATTGTATCTGTTTTAGTGTATGTAGATATTGTAGTGATCGATATCTTATCACGGCATATGGACACTTCATACAAAGAACTACCTCCTAAATCATATCTAAACCATATTATTCTCTTTTTTAAAAAAAAAAAAAAACTGCAATTAGCTAAAAATTCAGCGATCGTTCTCGCTTTCTTGAAAAACAAAGCAAGAATAGGATGAGATGGAAAAATGATATGATGTGACTGCCTTTTAGATCCCTGAGTAAAATTTTTGCAGTTCTCAATAATTTAGTTTCTCGGCTTAAATAGTTTCACGGAAGATATGTTATTTGATAGAGTATAATGGCATCATTTAATCTATGTAGTCAACCTATCTAATGGGATAGGAGTAATTTTTGCCTCAATAATTTAGTTCCTTAAATCTGTCTATCTAGTAATGTTGTTAGTAATAGGCTCTATTTCTTTACAATTCTAATTGCTTTGGTCAACGGCAAGACAATCAATTCAACAAAGTTGAGAGTTTTCCTTTAAAATATACATGGAATTAATTTCTATGAATTTTTTTTTTCGCTGATCTTATTTGCTGTATTGCACATTCCTAATATGCTATATCCTCTCTTCTGGAATACTATTCAGGAAGAATTGGAAGAGCTTGAAAAAGCAGCAAATGTGTCAACAATATGCCAGGAGTAAGTTCTGAACAGAATTATCATTTTTCTCTGAAAGAACAAAATAGAAAAACCTGATAATTGTTCTTAGGTGGGTTCTATATTATTTAATTCTCAACCTTGGAAATGAAAGAAATTTTTCTGGATATGCCGATTCAGGTAGTTGTAGATAGGAGTTTCCCAGTTGATGGCCCCTTCTGTCAACTTGTACCCCTTGTTTGAAACCACAAAAAAACTAGAATTCAATTAATTTGGAATTAGATTCATGAACCATTTTACACATGAATCCAATTACAAATGAATTGCATTCTCATTTTTTTTAATGTTCCAAATGAGGGGGTAGGGTAAACTCACCTCTACAGAGCAGTTTCTTTAGAATGACCCAAAAAAATATCTGACAAATTTTGTGCTATAATATGATTTTGAGGCTGAAATACCCTATGACATACTTCAGGATACTGCAAGAGATGGAAAGTAAGCCCGATCCCCTACTTCCAGAGTAACTCCTATACTTACGTCTCTGATTTGTATCCTTTCTGTCTTGAAGTTTAATACATAATAGTAAGCTTTCTTTGATTACAGAATACAAGGACCTGTAAACCTGTCATGGGATCGGTGGTTCGAAGGGCCTCAGGATCCACAAGCATGTAGATGTTGTATACTTTGATTTGAAGTGGCCTACCCGTTAATTTGTATTGCAACAGGATGCCGCATTTACTGCATAACAGTGACCCTGTAACCCAGATAATGTTTGATGATATTTTATAAGTTGTACAATAATTCATTGATGAATTCTTAGGTCATCACATAAGATGCTACACTGGACATGTTGTTTTTGCAAATCACGTTCATATAGTGCATTCAGTTGTGAAGCAATCTTTGTATCTGATGGTCCAATCCCACATCCACATGCAATCAGAAGCCAGCTGAGGAAGCACCTTGGTGGTATGTGTATGAATAAGTTCAACTTTGAGAAAACATTTTAACTGCTGTCAGCCCTGAAAGAAATGGCATTGGGAAAAGTTTGAAAATAGTGTGATTCAGTCATCAAGTTGAATATGAGAACTTAGTGGAAGACCTTGTAGCGATGGTCAAAGCAAGGGAATGTACTTTTGAGCTTACAATTTCTATGTTAAGCAAATTGTTATTTTGATTTATGCCAGTTTTGTACACCTATGATATGTCTATCTCTTAAGAAACATAACCCTTTTAGGGGTTTGTAAGAACTACTGCTGGTGTTAACCTTGTTTTTTCAAAAAAAAAATCTATTTATCTCATCCTGACTCTTGTCTCCTCCATCTGCCTGTATGGAACAAGATAGGAAAATGAAATTGAAGAGGTATATGTTATGGGCCCAAAGTAAGGCAGGCCCAAGTCAAGGAGGCCCTAAACCTATAGTTTCGGGCTTTCAGCTCCACCAAAGTCCCCATTCACTCGGTGGAGAAATGATGTGCTAGTAATAATGTAGTGACAGTGATGGTCACTGGATATTTTCCATGATCAGTGAATACATTAATGATCTTTTTAAACTCTGTTTGAATCTGTATATACAATCTAAAGCCAGCAATAATTAAGAATAATCAGAAATTCAAACGGGATATTTAATTGCGTTAGTTTTGTAAGTATGCAAACAGTCAAACACAAACGGGATATACATTTTACTTCAGCATTATTTCCATTAAATTCAACAAGTTTAAGCATTTAGTGTCTGTCTGGTTTTAAAGATTGACATTCCTGAATCAGACCGGCCTTCCAAACTTTGATATTTTATAGAGAGGACTTACTTCATTGTTCTGTGTTTGGGGTTATGAATCTCAATAATTTCAGGGATAGTGGAAAGACAGCAAAATATATATATTTTTTAAAAAATATTAATTGTGAAGCTTTTCTGGTGGCACCCACAGCTTAAAAAATGACTGCAGTCTCGATGATAAAGTATACAGCTCCTTCTCAACTCTCCAAGTCTTGGGTGCGCCTGTAAATGTGATGTCTATAATTCAGACTGACAGAATGTATAAAGGCTTGCTTAGTGGCCGGCACTCACTCTCTCTATCCACCAATACTCCACTCTTAAATATGAAAATATATATGTTATGTGAATCTTAGTAAATTTTAAATATTTTTAAAAATGTGTATGTACAAAACTGTACTTTGCAATTAACTGGATAGTCATTTTTGTATAATTTAAAAAAATTATTAAAATTTTACAATAGAAGTTATTATTATTTTTCATTGTTACTGAACACATAATCGATTATTATAAATTATAGGAAATAATTTATATGTTTAAGCTAAAAATACTGCACCGGGTAACACCCAAATGGGTGTAACACTACATTTTTAAAACGTCATGCAATAACTTGAGAGACAAAGACCATTGCATCATGGTCCTAACCATTAATTTATAAAGTTGGCATCTGAGCTCATCATAATTGTATCCATTTGCATGAAAACTTCAATGCATGATTATAGTAAGAGCACTTTTCTATTCTTATAATTTCCTTTCCCTAATTTAATTTAACTTGTTTAATTAATCATATTTGATATGAATTAAACTCACCTATGATCTGAGGTTAGTATGAAGCATGTGAGTTGTGAGCACTTATCGATGAAAATGGGGACACTGGTTGCACTTCCCAAGCAAATTAAAATGGAAAACATCCCTCCCAATATATTTCATTCTGCAAAAGCACCGTTAAGCATCATGGCCTTTCAGGTTTTAATTAATTAATCCAATTTAGAAGAATGAGCCAAACAAGATGCAGCTAGTTTATAACGTTCCACCCCCATTGGCTGATTGCTTTTCGTTAAAGCAAAACTATATTAAATTATATTGCACATGCAGCCAGAGACAAAGTTATTATTTTATATTCATTTTCTTTCTTCTATTCCATCAGAATGAAATTTATACCTAATCTCTGGTCTATACTGTAGACTAATCAACCAGAGTCTACTTCTTCTCCTATATAGGTGTTCTTTTTCATCTGAACAAAGGATATGTATACCAGATTACCAGTAGGGCATATTGCTTGTATAAAAGAAACAAGATCTATTAATTTCATTGCTCTCGTCATGTCCTCCTTTCTTCTTGAGATAAATTGGCATGTGAATGTTAGCTTGTTTTAGATATACCTATTTTAGTTTTGCACGTCTTATGAACTATCTTGGGGGATCAGAATCCCAACATATATATATGCTGATATATAATTGAATAAATCAAATTACATGGAGCAAAAAGAAGATTAACCTTCCCCACTAAATGACAAACAAGCCATGTACTGCTTCACATGCATCAACAATAACTTTAACATGCCTTCTTCTTCCTTTTTCTTAGCAAGAACTTGGTGCACTGTATATGAACCTAGCATTAGCCTACAACCTATGACACAATTGTATTTTCTCATGTTGCATCATTCACTGAAAATTGATCTTTACCTTAACACCCATAAAGTAACTCGGGCCATGTTGAAGATTCTCTGCTTTGACTCATAGACCCTAACAAGGGACTAATCTGGAATTTCATTCTTTTGTTAGATGACCTGATAGCTCTTGGTTTGGTTATAATTGAAGATATTCTTAATTCAGTAACACGGCTAACAAACAAAAATCTGCAGCAAAAGATACCCAAAGATGAGATAAATAAATAGGAAGGAACAAATTTGACCCAAGTTTTAGATATAAGAAACAAAGCATAAATATCCATGTGAGTTGGGTATAGGAATACCAATGTTCGAAGTGGTCCAACTACTGAACCCTAGACACAGAGGAATCAGAATCCCATCTCCTTCATCATTGATTCGGCATTCCCTATACCCTTTCCTCCCAATCAACTATTTTCTGTAATATTATACCCACTCACAACTCCTGTCTATTCTATATGGGCATCTATTCATATTACTTACATTTCCACCTTATTTTCTATTTCTGTTAACTATTTTATTTATTATATAAATCACAACATTTATTATCACACCACTTATTTGTATTCATGATTGATATAGATAAAGGTTACTCTTTAAGGATTAGTTTAAGTGATAAAGTTCATTATTTTTAATTAATTATATGTTAAATTCAAAATTTATTGTCAGTGATCTAAAAAATTGAATAATTTATAAATATTATTATAATTTTTCAAAAAGATTAAAAATATATCCTCACTTTAAAATAAAATAATTTATCTTATTCTCAATTTTAACTGCGTTCTCTAGTGATATATATATATACATGTGAAATCCGTATATTAGGGCCTGTTTGTTTGGTACGCTGTATAAGATAAGACCTGATAGTATAAAACCTGATAAAATTTTAATACTATACAGTGTTTGATATGACATTGCATAAGATATTGTATTATATAATATAATACTATATTATGTTTGATGATGTAATTATTTAATATAAAATTATTATATATATTAGATAATTTTTATTAAATAATCAAAAA
>JANHAO010009685.1:0-18192 GCA_026873985.1 Saraca asoca
TTGTTTGTGATTTTAAGCCATAGAAATGATTAACAATTGAATAAACATTTAGTAATCAAGGAAGCATTAATCTCAAGTTAATTCCTTTGGCTGGTTACTTTGTTATTTGTGTTTTCATTTCTGTTAGTGTAGTTGTAGTTTAGTTTCTGCCAACCCTCTTATTTCCAGCTCCTAATTGATTGATATCATCCATGAATGATCTTTGGGTTCAATCTGGGTTTGCCATATGCTACAAGTAGTTAGGTAACTCAGTTTTATAAATTTCTAATTTGATCGGCTATAACAATCGAGCATATTTGGGAGCTAACATAAGTGGCACACAAATTAGGGTTTCTTCTTGTTTGTGTTGTCCACTCATTAAGTGGATAGGCTACATGGCTAGTGAAGCCCTTTTGGCCTAAGAAGTCTACACATCTTGGTCAAGTTATAATGAGTCCAAACTCATAACCTCATGCTCCCTCCTTTTGATAAGCCCAAATACTTTTTTGTGAATCCAAACTCGTAAACTTTCTTTTGTAATAATTCTCAAGTTATTTTAATTTATTAAAACAACTTTCTAAATGAAAAACTATTCATCTATTTATGATCTCCTCCAAAGTTAGTATGAATGTTCTACAACATTTAAATATTAACATTGAAAATTTACTACTATTTAATAATTGTAATCTTTATTAAAATTATTAAATTATTGATTAATTAACATTTCTAATCACATTAGGATATTTAATTAATAATTTCACATTTTCAATATGTTCACTAATTCAACTATTGAATTCACAAAATTTTGCATTATAATTTTTCCTTTGACTTTAGATGGAAGAAATTCTATTGTGTGTGACTCATTAAGTTTCCATGCATGTTGGTAATGAATTTATTTATAAGCTTTTATAAGGTTAATTGAATTAAAGTTCCTTTTAATTTAAACATAATTTCCTTAAATTGTCCAAATATATTCATAAATCGTGATTGGCTTCTGGCAAAATTTCATGACCAATCAAATGTCAGGAATAGATTTATGGAAATCAAAATCTTTTGTGATAAGGTGTTAGTGTGTAATCCAATCCTTTCATCTCTCGATATTCAAATTAGATTTAAGATATAGTCTAAGTGTCAACCTTAATATAAATATCCAAACTTAGGTGTATGTTTGACTATGATTGGCTTCTAGCAAAGATTTGTGACCACTCAAATACTAGGAATAGATTTATGAAAATCAAAACTTTTAGTGATAAGATGTTGTATGTAATTCAATCCCTTCATCTCTTGATATTCACATTGGACTTATGGTGTGGTCCAAGTGTCAACCCCAATATGAATGTCCAATTTTAGGTATATGTTTGACTATGTGCTATCTCACAATTGTTTATATATAAAACTCCTTCTAATAATTAACTATAAATAAAACTCATTTTATGTATAATCAATGCATAGGCCTTGATTTTGATCATAGCATAAGTGTCAGGACATCTTTTGAATATCTTTCCTTGCTACCAAGAAGGATGAATTCTCTCTTGATCAATTATGTGCTACTACAAAATACATTTACATATTGGTTATTTCACACATTCCACATTAGAGACTAATGTCTACTTCAGTGATGTGGTAGGTTAGAATAACTTACATTAATTTTTCAACCGACATATAAAAAAGGAAATGATATTGGTTTCTAATATATAACCAACATCTTTTTATTTGGAAAACATTTTTATATATCAATTTTTTTTATTAATAATCAACATCTTTTCTGAGGGTCCCAAAATAATAAATCTTGCCCTATTTATGTTTGTAGAAATACTCTTTTGTTTTGAAGATTGGATTCTTATTGTACAAAGTTTTTCAATAAAAGTTTCTATTTAAAGATAAGGATAATATTGAAGTTGTTGAAATTGTTTTGAATTCAATTTCCAATTGATCAAATTAAATTTAGCTTAACAATTTATAGAATAACAGAAATATATTAGATTTAAAAGATGCACTTAGATCAAAATTGCATAATAGCAAAATATCAAAAATATAGTAATGCAGCAAAATGCAGTAACGAAAAGGTTCAAAAAGATAAATCAAGAATACTAAGATTTTAAAGTAGTTTAACTTCACCTAAAATCACAGATGAAGTCTATATTTACTAGATCAATGTTCAACCAGATGACCTATTTTATTACTACAACAAGATTTTAACTGAGCTCCTGAATAGTTAGTTTACAACAAAATTTACATTGGGCTCTTATAATACTTATAGATACACTAACAATACACTTTCAGCTTAATTGTAATCAAGCTTACAACTAATAAAAGATACAAGGGAAGATCAACCTCTTCTTTGTATTTCTAGTTCCTGATCAACCTCAGAAACCTAAAAACAAACAACAATTAAGTAAAAGAAAACAGACTTGAGAAGAATATCTCAAGTAACTAACCATGTAATTTTCATAGAATTTGATCCAAGCTTTTAACCCAATGTGTTTTTGATAGGTTGGACCAAATGAAACACAAGAACTCTTTATTTTTCACTCTCAAAGTGATAGAAAATGATATAAAATTTTTTGTTGAAATGAGAGTGAGAGGGTATTTATAATTGTTGTAACCAACATTTGAAAATAATTCATTTTTAAGTCTTGAATCGATTTGTAAATTGATTCATAATAGTTATAACTAACTAATAACTAATTAATCGATTTGTGAACCAATTCAGCTTATGAAGAAATTTATGACCAAATTGATGCATAAACCGATTTACCCTTTATGTAAAAAGATTGTGAATTGATTCCTTAATTAATTCAAAATATTTTATAATGCTTCAATGAAAACATTTTCAAAAAAACCTTTCTTCATAAATCGATTTGGGAATCGATTCATGTACATTCTACAAGATTCCTTCTATGAATCGATTCGTGAATTAATTCACAAAGTGAAAAATAATTTTTTATAAAAATTTAACTTGTGAGAATGCGTAGAAAATATAGTTAGAAAATAATTGTTTTAAACTCATTTCATTTGATTTATTTCTGCCTTAGATTAGCTATTTTAGAAAATTATTTGAATAAAAAACTAGCTAGATTACACTTATAAAAAATCCTATAAAAAAAATAATAATCCCTAAGAATAGGTTGGATCTCTTGATATCTTCAATGTCACTTGATCAACTTTAAGTCTACAAAATAAACAAATACTCAGAGCACATAATTAGATCGTGATATCAAATAAAAAATTTTTTAACATCAAAACTGAAGAATATATGCTAGCAAGGCTAACATTTTCTTCCTCTAATAATGTTAATTTCTATCACAAATTGATTTTGTTTCTCAACCACTAAGTCGTTGGTTTTTAAAAATAATCGATATCTTTTCTTAAAAAATAATAACCATTAAAAACGTTGACTTTTTTTATAATAATTGATGTCGTTAATGGGAAAAAAATGTTGATTTTGTACTTCTAACTATTTTTTTTATAGAAAGTTACCACTAACTACATTTTTACATAAATCTACTACTATCTATATTTTAGTATAAACAACCACCAAACTAAAATTTACAATCACTCAACATAATCCCAATTTCAATAATATCAAATATTTTATTGGATTAACAAAAAATTCAAGATATTACAAAAATGAATTAAAATCAAAACATGCCAAATTAATAACAAGTCTATACATAATAATCCTTCACTTACTTTTTAACTAAATTCACTTAACTATACTTCTCCTTTAATTATGTCTTCTTCTATAATACAATTTTTGACATTAGTGAGAGCTTCAGATAAGAAATTTCAAGTGTTATCATATCCATTCATATAAGTCCAAGTTGTATTTTTATGTATATAATTCATGAGAGTCAATTTATCTGAAAGATAGAATTTTATGAAAATAGCAAAATGATGTATGTATTTCATCTATGCAAACCATTCAAGAAGCTATATAGATTATATATTATTACCAAATGATTGAATTCCTTTCTGAGGTAGTTACTACTCTATTGAAATCAAACAATTTTATTATCAAGCCATCTTAATTTTAATGAACACATAATTAAGTATAAGCATTTAAACTAAAAATTATATTTAGTTGTCTATATACCATAAATACATAATATATCAAATATAAGCATCTAAACTAAAAATTATATAGTTGCCAATAAACACAATCAATTATCTTCAATATTTCCTACTTTTTTTTTCCTTTAGAAGGATCTTCAACCTATATTCAATTTACCTAAAAAAAGAATTTTAGTTTTTTATGAAATTAGTAAAATGATATATGTATTTCATAGAAGCAAACCATTCAAAAGGCTATATAGATTGTATATTATTACTACATGACTAAGTTCCTTTTTGAGGCAGTTTCTACTCCACTGAAACTAAATAATTTTATTATCAAGTATCTTAATTTTAATAAACACATAATAAAGTATAAGTACCTAAACAAAAAATTATATAATTAGTTGCCTATATGCAATAAACAGATATTATATCAAGTATAAGCATCTAAACTAAAATTTATATTGTTGCCAATAAACACAATCAATCACCTTCAATTTTTCCTAACTTTTTTTTTAGGAAGATCTTCAACCCTTATTCAATTTACCTGGAAAAAAATTATTTTTTTATGAAATTAGCAAAATGATATATGTATTTCATATAAGTAAACCATTCAAGAAGTTATACAGATTGTATATTATTACCAGATAACTGAATTTCTTCCTAAGGTAGTTTCTACTCCACTAAAATCAAATAATTTTATTATTAAGTTATCTTAATTTTAATAAACACATAATAAAGTATAAGCATCTAAACTAAAAATTATATAGTTTCAAATAAAAAAATTAATTACATTCAATTTTTCTTCATTTTTTTCTCTACGCAAATCTTTAACCTATATTCCTTCATCATGTTCATTTTGCATGTAGATCTCCTCCAAGTTGCCTTTATCATTCACCAGAGATTGTCCAAAAGAGAAAGAATAGGTCTCCTCAATATCATTACTTATCCTTTTTTTCATCCCCATTACTAGCAACCTGTCTCTACCTTTGAAAAACTACAGACTACTTCTTAATTATCAACCAAACCTATAATATAAAAAATATATTTTGCTAGGGATTCCATTATGAATGGTTTCCCCTTATGACCCTTCCTATTAAGATCCATGAACATGAACCCTAAATCATTGACTTAGATGTCATTGTTATTCTTAACATATTTACATTGAAATACAAGTACCCTAAATTTGATGCAATCAAACTCCCAAATGTCTTTAATGACCTTGTAAGATGGCACTTTCTTGTATACAAGATTTTTATCTTTTTAACTAGAAATATGCATTGATTGAGCCACCGAAGTTACCCCACTAATTTGGATAGTGCTCTTATTATCTTGTCCCTTTGTATAGAAAGAATACCCATTAATGTCATATCTACTCTAAGGTAAGACCTCCATAAGAGGCTTGTGGCTAACCATTTTATAGTCTCAAAAACATATTTTGGTGTTTATGCCAACCAAAAAATGAACTCGATTTTGAAAGCAGGTGATAAAGGAGCGGTTGTGTTTAGCTTGTACCAAATGTCATTCTTTTCATGATTCTATTCTCTTGTAAAGGTCATATGCTCATCCAAGTAAGGCTCCACTTCTTTACTATTATGCATGATATAACATATGCTTGTAACCACATTTAATACTCACCACTTTGGTCCTTAGTGTACCCTTACCTATAATTCTTCCCTCATGAGGAAACTTGGGAACTCCAATATTTTCTATATTTGATAAGCATTCACTGCAGAACTTAACAACCTCATCAACTATGTAGCCTTCAAAAATACATCCTTCAGGCAGATGTCAATTTCTCATATACCTTTTTAGGATTTTTATACATCACTTAAATGAGCACATCCACTTCAAATAAACTAATCCATAGAGTTTTATCTGTCTCACCAAAAGAATAATTAGATGCACCATGATGTCAAAAAGGAAGGTGGAAAATACATCTCAAGTTGACACAACATAATAACAACTTCCCTTTGCAAGTTATCCAATTTCTCATAATCAACACTTTATTACATATTGCATTGAAGAAAAAATAAAGTCTAGTAACAATGTGTCTCACTTGTTTAGGCAATATCAATTGGATAGCCACTAATAATTGTTGTTGCATCAAAGCATGACAATAATGAGATTTCAAATTAACTAATTTCAAATCTTTCGTTGAAACAAGGCTTCTGATGTTTGAAGAATACCTCTGTGGCACCTTAATACCATGTGACACTCACAGAAGCTTCTTTTCTCCTTCTTAAATATAGTATAACAAGTTAGAGGCAAATACATATGTTATCCCTTCTTCTCGGGTGCTAATTCCTTTTATATTGCCATTTTAACTAAATCTAGTCTGGCTTTGACTCTATCCTTGACCTTACTCAATATGTTCAAAAGTGTTCCAATGAAATTGTCATAGATATTTTTTTTCCACATGCAACACATCAAGATTATATCTCACAAACAAGATTTGCCAATATAAAATATTAAATAATATGGACCCCTTTTTTTTGATAAAGTCTTATCACTAGTAGGTGTATAGGGTTTACCAAAAACGACATCAATATTTTTTACTTGTTCATAAATGTAGTCACTGGTTAATGGCATTAGAGTTTTTCCCTCCTTTAATGACCCATTGAAAGCCTTTTTTGCCATGATAATGGTGGAATATGCTATCTTCCCTCCATGCCTAAGTTGACAAGAAGATGTATCATTCTCACAAATAGGGCATGCATTATGTCCTTTGACATTGTATTCAAACAAGTTTTCGTAAGTTAGGAAGTCACTTATTGCCAAAAGAGCAAGGCATGTAATTGAAAAGATTCTTGACAATATGCGTCAAACATCAACACATCATCCTCAAATCTTCAATAAGTGATGCCAAAAAGACATCTATATCATTTCTTGGTTATTTAGGGCCTAAATTCATCGATGACAATATTATATACTTGTGTTTCATACATAACCAAGGAAGTAAATTGTAAATCACCATTTGAATAGGCCATGTGCTATGTTTGCTTCTAAGGTTACCATGAGGGTTAATTCAATCTGTATAAATTCCAAGCCTAAGGTTTCTTGCTTCACTACCAAATTTAGAGAACAATGAATTAAGTATTTTCCGTTGAGGAAAATTAGTTGGATGTCAAAACTTATCATAAAAAATCACCTAGTCTATATGTCATGTTGAGTTCTTGGCATCTTTTGTATTAGCAAACATGCATTTAACATTTAAACCTTAGTATTATTGCAAGATACCATAACACCATAGCCAAAGCCCCTTTATTTTTCATGATATCACTCTTCTTCAATTTATAACATATGCCCTACATTTTGGATAATTATGTAAACTTTGTACTCCTTTCAGTACAAAATATAATCATTAGGCAAGCATATATCTCCTTATACTCTATACCTATCAAGCACAAGATTTTTTTGACCTCATAAGTATGATCTAGAAGTTTATTACCTTCTAGAAGCATATTTTTTAACACTTCAAGTAAGGTCGCAAAACTTTTGCAATCTCAATATAACAAATAATTGTGTAAATTTAGTACAACCTAGATACAAAATCTTTTTTATATAACTTTACAAGCTTTAAAGGATATGTAGCCACTTAATAAAATTATCTTCAATAACATCATGCACCATATCCTCCAATAGATCATGCAAATCGATATTAATTTCATCGTTCTAGTATCTTCCCTTATCTTGATAACTACTAGACATACTAAACAATTCACTTTCACTGTGCCATTTCATCGTGTATACCCTTTGTCAATGTCATAAACAAATAAATGATGTTTTACTTTCTTTGCTTTCATTCTCTTATCACAACAACATCTCACATAAGGACACCTAATCAGCCCATTATTATTTGTAGCATGTTGATCAATAGCAAATCTAATAAACTCCTTAACCCCATTTGCATATTTTTTACTCAATTGATCTGTAGGTAACCACATATAATCCATAACTATCTAAAATAATACAAAATTAAAAAAATAAGGCAACGTTAGACTTCTATTACAAATTTACAATCCCAAATATGTTAGAAAACATGTTAGCTATGTCCTATACTAGAAATGTATTAGGGCATTTATGTATTCTAACTATAAAAAATTCAAAAAGAAATGTAATTGTTACCTAGAAATAGAGAGAGCAGAACAAAGAATATTGATTCAAACCACTAAAAGAGAGAGAGTGGGAGTGAGAGTGCCTTTGAATGGTCATAGATGAAAGGGGAGAGAGCTACGATATCAAACCTAGAGAGAGTAAGAGTGACAATTAGATGTGCAAAAGCTTCTATATAAATGGAAAGAATTCAATGTTGATCATTTAGCCAAAACCAACATCTTAATTTTCATCTACACTTGAATATTTCCACCACCACATCTTATTTATTTTGAATTATTTTTTATCCATTTTATTTTCTTAGATAATATATTATAATTTTTCACAAATAAATTATGCAAAGGCTAACAATTCTCTGAAATATTTTTATCTATTTAATAATACTTAAATTTTTGAATTATTTTATCCAATTTAATAGTATTTAAATTCTTAAAATATTATGTAATCTTAGTAAAATGAAATTATTTGATTGGGAATAGGAAAAATTAATGGTCACAGAATAAATTTTGTTCATAAAACATTAGGTAAAGTAATTTAAGTTTTAACAAAATAAAGATATCTAATATATCAATATGTAATATATAACTCCATTTAAACTTTGTGAAGACTTTAGAAGTAATATCCCAAATTTTTTAAAATTAATTTTGGTAAAAAATGGCTTTTTTTGAAAATTCTAAAAGGGTAAATTTGAGAATTTTAAGAATTTTGAAACTATAAATTTTGGTCTATAAAAAGTCCAAATATAGTAAAAATAGATTACATAAATTTTAGGAAACCTTAAAAGATTGAAATTTCTATTTTTGGATGCTCAAAAAATAAAATTTATGTTTTTAAGATTTTTATTTCTGAAAAACTTTGGAAAGGTCGAAACTAGGGCTAAAAGTGTCCAATGAATATAAAATTATAGTCCTTACGAAGGTAATTAATTTAACTAGTTTGTGTTAAATTTTCATGGTCACTGGTGATTGGTAAGTATGTTAATTGTAAACTCAAAGTTGAAGAAAAAAGAAAAAAAATGTTTAAGAAAAAGATAAGTCAAAGGAAAGTTGACTTAAACTTTTATTTTCTCATTTTGCCCTCCCAAAGTTGATTTCTTTTCCCTTTTCTTTAGCCATCTAGTTGCCTTCATGCAAAAACATTCACACTTCAATTTTGGCAAGCTTTCTCTCTTTATAATCACACTCTCTCCTCAACTAAGTCACTCAACTCTTCTTGTTATTTTCTTTTATTTTTACTATTGATTCCTCTCCTTTCTCTTCAATTTGATGTCAAAATCATATTGAATCATTAGTAAAATCTTAGCATTGAATTTTTTAAGCTCACAATTACTATTCATGAGACTGTTTAACCTATGAACTCACCTGAATTTTCTAAAGTTTTAGAGCTTGAATCTTATATATTTAGCTTGTTTCTTTGCAATGGAACCATAATCTAGTTATATTTGATTGTTTGGTGGAAGAAAAACCTTGAAATAGCTAAGAAGTTAATACACCCTTTCTCTTTGTTTATGAAGAGTATTGAAGATTTTTTGTTGGATCAATTGTAGAAGTTGATGGGTTTGCTGAACAGTAGAGGACATTGATTATGCTTTTATTTATAGTAGCATTCAAAGGAATGCAAAACCATATGAAAAGATGAGTGAATTGATGACTTATCTAATAGGAGGAAGCTTTATGAGAAGCCATGGTTTTGTCGAGAAGTTTTGACCATGTCCATGAGGGATATATTAGTTGTTAGTAAAGCCATTAGAGTAAAGCCATGGTTGTGCTAAAAAGTGTGACCATAATAGACAGTAGACACATCCTATAAGATGACACATCTCTTCTAATGTGTTAAGCAGACAAATCTATATAGAGGAGTCCAAAGTTGTGTCATAGAGCATGAATCTTACTCGAAGGAGTAAACTTGAAGGGGAAAGAGATGGTCTAGAAAGGACCAATTATGCATAACAAATCATGTAGGTGTAAGGCGCAAGCTACAGAGCTCATCCACAAAATTTAAGATGAGATGCTAGAGGAGCTGGTATATCATAGTCACATAATAAGTGGCAATGATATCCAATGTAGTAAGCTAGAGCTAAATAGTTGTGTGGCGGAATTGCAACAACAAACTCGAGGCATAGTGGGCTAACACTACATAGTCACAAGACAAACTTTATGACAATGACCATGGGGTTCATAATTACTCATGCACAAGCAAATTGAAGCTTGAGCTAGAGTGGAAGATATTCTATGCTCAACCCCCATTAGCCCATTGATGTGGGGGAGCCATTAAAAGGATGTGCTCAAAAAATTAGTCATCAAAAGGATGCACTCAAAGAATGAGTCATCAGGAAGATGCACTTGAATTAGGCCATGAAGGCCTAGATATCAAAAGATGCCACTTAGGAAGTTCCAAGATGGGACATTGATCATAAAAGAAAAATGGATAGAAGAGCCAAGATATTTATAAGTGGCTATAGAGTAAATGTCAACTTCGAAGAGATAACATTGAAGAGTGCAAACCTAGAAAGGGTTCTATGGACCAAGATGCTATGTAGCATCCATTTCAAAAAGGCTATGATAGTCAAGATACCATGTGGGTACCAATTTAAAGAGGATTAGGAGGATCTAATTGAGTATGAAAGTCACTTAGCAAATTATAGTAGATTGATTAAACCTAATGCAAGCAAACTTGTAAGCAACAAGTGAAACTTACAAGGAAGCCATGTTTTATTAGCAAGGTATGGGACTTGGGCAAAAGCAAGGCAAGAGACTTACATCTCCCACATCAGTGGAATATAACATTGGATGCAAGGCTACCTATCAATAGGCAATCCAAAATGCCAAGCAAGTGCACAAGTTATAGAAGTAGCATATACTTAAACTACAAAGGTAGTTATGCATTAATAAAGTGACTGCAAGCTGCAAAGGTAATAAAGTAAACACAAGTGCAAAGGTGACAACCCGAATGTTGCAAAAGCAATGGGGACATGAGAAGTTTCAAAGGTGATGAACCAGAGAACTATGGAGACAATGGCATATGAGCATATGTTAGGACTACAAAGTAGAGCCTACAGAGCTAGATCACAAAGTCTACGAAGGCAATAAAGCCGTAGACACTAAAGTTATGAAAGGAACTACCCAAAGTTTATGAGGGAAGAAAATGCCAGATGATTCAATTTCAAAGAGGCAAAACCAAGAGGAAGTCAATGAAGGGGTTGAGGAGTAGTAGACTACCAACTATCTAGAAAGTTCAGGTTGAAGATGTCATTCATCAAAACCTCTCAAATAATGTTAGCTCTCACAAGCATGGAGCGGTCGAAGTAGAATTTTGAGTAAAGCAAGCTAATAACCCACATAAGGATTTGAGAAGTTAGGGTAGATTAAAGACAACCTTCATGGAAATTACATCAAATTGAAGCGTCAATGATGGCATTGATATTTGAAGTAGGAGAGAATGTTAGAAACTAGCCTAGTAAACTAATTTAATACGCAAACATGCTTGGTTTTGGATAAAATGACTTAAAAATCAAGCATGAAGAGGAGGTTATGTGGTGTAAATTTGGGAGCAAATATACTTGTGTATTATTTTTTCATATTTTTCTTATTTTGAGGGTATTTGTGTATTCTAGCATAGATCATTTGTCTAATACGAATAAAAAAGTATATAGTTGTGATCCTTACATTTTTATTTTCATGTCTATATGAGATGGTGCATTAGAACCCTTCTGAATTAGAAGAATAGTCATTATGTCAACTCGAAAAAAAATATGTCTACTTGTACAATTAGAGCTTTACCTTAGAATGCTTTTTAAAGGAGCATGTTTGGTGACCTGATTTGATATTGTAGCATGCGCTAGGGATCAAGGTGTGGTAGCTTGGAGACTGTCTCTACACACTCAAAACTATGTAATGAAGCATATATTTATAAAATGAAATCGTCCTTCTCCTTATTTAAAAAGTCCCTTCTCAATGTACATTAAAGGCTCGATATTTGATGATGCTTCAACTGCACGCTCATATTGCCTACAGACATGTTGCAAGTAGGATTTCATTATATGACCGATCAAAATCTATTTTATCCTAATATCTATTTAAGTGTGGCTTGAGTTATTGGAAATTTGACATGTTGACCAAGATTTGGTATCATACGTCGCACAATATAGCTAGAAGAGCTACCAACCTGTAACACTCAACTATGCCTAGGGATGACAATTATATCCAAACTCAAAAGATCCTTATCAAATATGACTTAGATCTATCCAAACTCAATATGTTGCCATCTCTAGCCGTGACACCCATTTCTCGGAGAGTTGATCCAATGACAATAATAGCAATGCTTCTTGAGAATACTCCCCTCTTGCAAAGAGGATCCCTAATTTCTAATAACTTATAAGAAAGGAAAAGCTAATTGCACACACAACTTTTCAATGCTATATCAATCAATATATGAGATAATTGTATCTGCAACTAACATCGTTCTTTAAGAATCAATATTTTTGCTTCCAAAATCATGTATCTCATTTTGCGACATCTAATTTGGTTAAGGGAATTCTTGGGTTTTTTTGCCTTGGCTCTTTTTTACATGTTAATTTGTCATGAAAACAAACGGAAAAAGTAGCATGATAGTATTCAAACCTTATGTGGTGGCATCCTTTGATGAAGAAATTGGGTAACCAATTGGGTGGGGCGTTGATGATGTTGAATGGGAAATTGGGCAGGAGATCAAATAAATTTATGGGTAATGCTTTGTATATATTCAAGTATTTTTCAATTTCTTTTTAAAATTGTCACAAGTTCTAACTTTGTATATATACTTAACAATTTTCTTCGTAAAAAGTTACATTTCTTTTACGAATTTTACATGTAATTATATTAAAAAAAAAGTTGTATATCAACAAAAGATATATCACAAGTATTTTTTTTATGAAAAAAACTTTTTTTATAATAACTTATAATTTTTGTGAAAAAATATAAAATATATTAATACAAAATGTAAAAATATGTATTGAAAGGTTTCTTTTGGAATACACATAAAATATAACCTTAAATTCATTAATTTTTAGACATACTTAGCAGTTCCGAAAGTCTTTCACAAAGAGTAGCCACAAAGTATAAACAAAAAAATTGTGATTTTAATATAGAATCAAATTTGTTTTATAAATTATAAATTAAATCACAGCAGTTAAATTTTCCTAGTGGCCAATGTATAGTATTATTTTATTATATGTTTCAAGTTAAGAAATAACGATTTTATCATGAAATTATTTTAACTCACAAATTGTAAATAAGGCTGGTGTTACAAAGATAGCTAAAGCCAGAACAGTAAATCTGAAATGTCATTTAGTGTTTTCTCTATCGTGTGAAGGAGTCACCACTGAAGCATGAATAATACATTTATAAGTGACAGTGTTCTTATGTTAAGGTATAAGGTATAATAATCTGATTTGCTCTCTATTTTTTTCAAGTACACTAGGACATTGGAGAAAATAAAAAACAGATTGAAATTAATAGAATCACCTGATAAGTCTGGGTGAAAATCGAATAGAACTTACAGTTCTGCAAGCTTTAAGAAAAGATTCCGGTTGTTTAAAATAATTTATGAAATATTATAATTATCTCTTGAGCTCAACAGCAGATATAAGTAAATGGTGAAAATGTGAATAAAAATAGAGGCTTGATTCTTTTGTACTAAGCAATAATTGATAGGTTTATGTTCCATGAAATGGTAATGATAGTCAGCAATTGAATAAAATATGGTACAAGTAAATTGGTTAGAGACAACGAAAAGAAATTTGTGAGAGAATATAAGTTTTAGCTAAATATAAATTGTTGAATAATTTAATTTAAAAGTTTAGTAAAAATTATTTTAAATATTTTTATATGATAAATATTTCATTACATTATGAATTTGATTTGGATTTTTTTTGTATGATTAGATTTGATTTGTCTTAATTATAAGTTGAAATTTTTAATATTTTGTTACAGAAAATTATTTTAAAAAATTCAAATTGATTTAATATTTCAACAAATACAAAATAATTTATCTAAGTTTTAGAGTTGAGGAATATATCAAATATAATATCTTAAAAGAATTCTTTTCGGTCTTGAAGAAATATATGTTGTTTGATATAATAAATTGACAAAAGGGATCGTTTTGCTTTGAGTTTTATAAAATGCAGATGGACACAATTTATATATTTCTATTAAATTTAGATATATTTTGTGGTTAAAATTTTGAAATTTCAAAAATAAAAGTAGTCCAAAATTAATTAAAATTAAATAAACATGATTGCAATACGAATACCAAATAACGTGGTACTTGAATGATTATTCTTTTTACGATATGTAATGACCCGAAGTTATTGAATATTGTGTCAAAATATATCTTCAATTGTATAAATTAAAAACAAAATTAGTAGTGCAGTGGTATTCGATACTACCTTGACATTTTTTTGTCTTCGGTGTCATGGATGCTCCAAATTTACAATGGCCAAAAGTATTGATATGTAATTTTGATACTTATAGAAGAAAAAGTAGTAACAAAGCACACAGTTTTGTAATTTAATTATAAAAATAAAGTTTAATTTACTCAATTAAATTTTTAATTTCAACGGTTGAACTGACCTAATTCATTGGTTTGGTCAAGTCACCAATGTGTTTTTGTAATTTCATTATAGGCTTTGTTCATATGTTTTTAATTATATCATCATGATTTTAATATAAAAGTAATTTAATTAAAAAATCTTAAACAAGATTGATGTGACAAATTAGGCATAGCCAGATGACCAAATGTGGAACGTAATTTGGTATTTTCATTGCATGAGGGATTCATCACTATACCATGAATAATAGATTGTTAAGTAGCATGAATAATGGATTTTTAAGTGATTTACTGTTACTTTGTTACACCGTAGTACCAGCAAAAAATAGAACCGTCTAATACTTTGTTTTTTCTGTTATAGCATGCTGAGATATTGGAGAAAATCATTAATACATAAAATAATATGTTATGATAATTTATCTGAACATTCTTATAGGAAATAGGGAGGCAATCAATAAGTTTTCATAGAAAGGAAATCAGCACGATTTTATTTGGGTATGGTCCAAAGAGGTCATTTATTAAATTTTGGAAAGTTCTCATGCATTAGTGAGCCTGAGATATCATTTTTTCTTTGTTGTAGATCTGATCGGTTCTTGTTTTGCAAGCAGTGTATTGAGACATCCTCTTATCATCTCTATACTATTTGTACAACTGCTTAGAGATACATATCTTTTGGTGTTCAGATTCTATGTTATACACTGTGTAAGGTTGAACGAGTTTGAAGCAACTTCTGCTTTATACATTGTAAGGATGAACGAGTTTGAAGCAAAGCCACAGAAGAAGCAATAGTAAGAGATTGAATTTGAGATATCTTTGTAACCTTAATCAGAGATTTGGTTCGGTTTGTTGAGGAATCTTTTCCTCGTGTTGGCTATTGCTACCTCTTTGTCTATTTTTATGTTTTAATGGGTTTTAAAGGAAGATTAGACTATGTCAAAAGGGTTAATTTTATTATTTTTTTTTAACATTGACTCAAGAAACAACAGCATAATCATAGGCTCCAATTTTTTTATTGGGATTGAAAAAGGAAACATAGGGTAAAAAAGGAATGAAAACAAGAAAATCCGGCAGGTAAAATGTCTCAACTATCTAAAACTGCATGGTTATACTAGCTCTCATATCCCCTAATATAGCCTCAGGTAAGCAGTGGTGAAGTGTTTAATCATGTAAAGTAAAAATGATGGGCCAATGTCTTGGGTTCAAATTAGGACGTATGTGTGTTTGGTAATTAGTTACTTTTGTTATTACCAAATAAAAAAGACCAATTAAGAAAGAAGATGGAGAAAAAAGAAACATGATTCAACCCCTCGTTATAGAAAAATCAATTCATTTCAAGATTGATTTAATTATGATGTTACACATAATTTCATTTTGTAATGAATTGAATTCTAGTTTTTACGTTATTCTAAGCAAGAAGTTAAAGCTTGGCAACACAATTGATTTCTTTCATCTCTAACAATTCATAAATTTGATGAGTGAAATAATGATCCGGATCATAATTCTAAATTACCATAACAATTGTAGCTAAGATGTGATTGAGAAAATTTCAGACAAATATAAAAAATGTAATCATTAAGAATAAAATTATGGAAAATTATGATTATGGATTGCTATTTAGAACCATAATCCTAATGAAAAATATATTTGATCATACACCAAATTAAATATTAGAGAAAAATACAATTTAACTTTATGTGGTATGACATGAGTTTATTTTGTCCATCTATAATTTAATTTTAAAGTATAGAAATTGACTCACATGTAATTTGTTTTGTTAATTAGCACTTGTCTACTTCATATTTTTCCTTAAAAAATGGGAATTTTCACATGCTGTTGTCATTTGTTCTTCTTTATCCCTTGTCAAATTGACAAAATCACAAAATTATGATTATATGAATTGTAGGTATGACAATGTATTTTTAAGTTTCAGCTTTGAACCAAAACACCAATTCACGAATCGAGTGGTCTGACCATGAAGTTTGCTTACAATAATTTGAATGATTTAATTTTGTGATTTTAATAGGAAAAGAAGATCATGAGAAGAAAATATGCAAATTCCATTTTTGTGGTTATGTCCCCAAATTTATAAAAGCATGACTCACTTGAGTTACTAGTATAGTAGCCCAAGAACTTGAAATACATTCATAAATCATACAAATAAAGTTTAAATAAAATCTTTGTAAAAATCAGACAAAAATAGAAAAAAATCCAAATAGCTACAAAAATATAATTGTAGGTATAGTAGTTTGAAATCCAAATAAATCAAAGAAAATCAAGTCTTTAAATAAACTAAAATAACACAAACATCGAAATACATAAAACAGGGTCAGCCTGGCCAAACACACTGTGGATTATTGATATACTTGTTTGCATATTGAAATTCCTATCTCCAAATTAGATGGTAGATGGAAGCCCTATAGAAGAGAGGATTGTTGGAGTGTCTAAATTTGGAAAAAGATAAAAGAGAAGTGAGTTTCACTAAGTCAATAAGAAGGAAACGCCATCCTTGACCTTACGGTGAAAAAATCCTTTAAACCATACATACAATATGATAATATAAGTTTTCTTAAAAGATACCCCTCACAAGACTAAAATGAATCATTCATTAAAACATAGCCATGACAACCACATTCCTAATCAATCATGAAGTCATACTCATGCATATTTATAGTGAAGACTATGACTTTATGATTGATTAGGAATGTGGCTGTCATGTCTATGATTGTATGGTCCTAATACCATACCTTGAAAGTAATTTTGTGGTCCCAAAAACACTCTATGAAAACATATTATAGACCCAAGGGTCTTTCTCATATCATGAACCCTTTCCTAGATTGTATCAAACTATTCCTAACCCCTAACCAAACTAGTATCACAACCACCGTCATTTAAGCATCTCATTAAAATTACAAACATATTTATAATCATCACTAATCGTATTATGCATATTCATGCATACTTCATATCCTAATATGCCTAAACTTACATACATTGTATCTTAACATTCATCTTAATGTATGCATCATATGCAGGAAAAAAAATTCAATAGGAAACAATCTAATCCTAAACATATGACATGTAAAAGGATATAACAAATTATAAAATTGAGAAGTAGAGAAATCTAAAATTACCTAGGATGACATTAGCTACTAAAACCATTCCAGATCTATACCCTGCAGAGAAGAAAGGGAAGAAACTATCCTTATTCCACCCATAACATTATGTTCAGGTTAGATGGGGAAAATTGAACTTCTGAAGGTGACTAGGAATAGGGGCCTCCCCTGTAAAATATAGAAGATGGGACAAGCCTACCCATCATGGTAAGCCCAATCAGAGGGCTCAATATCCACTAAGCCCATTAAAATGATTATAAATAAATTGGACTTAATAATAACAGGCTTTAAAAGTGACATCCAATTAATCTGAGATATTATAGAATTATGTCAGTCCATAAAA
>JANHAO010009686.1:0-18206 GCA_026873985.1 Saraca asoca
AATGGATCCATTTGATTTAGATATTGATATGGTTATTGAGATCTTGATAATCACTTGTAGAAGAGGATAGGAAAACTAAGTAATGTATTGAGATTTTGATGCATTACTTATGGTTGAGTTTTGCATAAAACTTATTAATCATTTCAAGGATCTTTGTTATGATTATCAACAATTGAATGAATATTTAATGATCTAGAATACATTGATCTCAAATTGATTCCTTTGTTGGTTGCTCGTTAATTGTAGTTTTAGTTTTTGTTTTGTAGTAGTTTCTGTTATGTTAGATTCTGCCAACCCCTCCATTTACATCTCCTAATTTGATTGATATCATCTCACAAATGATCTTTGAGTTAGACCCGATATTGCTTTATGCTACAAGTAGAGTAGTGCAATATGATTTTATAAATTTCTAATTTGATCGGCCGCGACAAACCAAACATCAGGAGGATAACAAGAAGAAAATTGAGGGCCAACATGCTTGTTAATCCTCCAACTAGTCAGAGTTCAGTTCCTATAACCAGTTTTCTTTTCGATACATGATAGCTGTAGGCTTATTCTGATTTATACTTTCAACCTTTTAACGTAAATTTACCTTGTTAGGTGAGGCTTTTAATGAATGAGCTTTCTTTATGGTTCTTGAATATTGTGTTGGATGTTCTGCTTATCACAGATGATAACATAAATTCCCAGATAGGTCATATGAGAACTACGCCTAGTAGTAGTTTGCATGCGAGCTGTGAGTAATAGGTCGCATGAAAGCTACGAGCAATAGGTTGCACCACAACAATCTTATTGCTCAATAGGCGGTATGAGTTTAATTTTGCCAATAATCTTGTTGCTCAGGCAGATAATAAGTTTATATTAATGCCTCTGTGGCTCAGCAAGCTCATAGCTTCTGCTAGAAATGAGTTTATTTTAGCGTCTCCACATCTCGGCAAGCTCATAGCTTTTACTAGAAATGAGTTTATTTTAACGCCTCTACGCCTCACCGAGCTTATAGCTTTTGTTGGAAATGAGTTTATTTTAATGCCTCCGTGCCTCAGCGAGCTTATAACTTTTGTCAAAAATAAGTTTATTTTAACGCATCCGCGCCTTAGTGAGCTTATAGCTTTTGCTGGAAATGATTTTATTTTAACTCCTCCACGCCTCAACGAGTTTACAGCTTTTGCTAGAAATGATTTTATTTTAGTGCCTTTGCACCTCAATTGATGAGCTGGCAATGATATTGAGTTTGACTTTATTAACACAGAATAACTTTCTTCCTGTATAACATTTTATTGAAGATTATTAGACAAAAAGATTTGAGGCACTTTCATTAACTTCTAAACAACATTACAGGATCAAAATATGGTTCTAACTAAAGGCCCCTGCTCTCGATCAACAATTTGCTGGGATTGATGAGGTTGCTATTCAGAAGGTTGAACCACGTAATCTTACAAGTGACCTTTCTTGATGAGATTCTCTATAGCATTCTTGAGTGCCCAACACTCCGAGGTGTTATGGCAAACCTCGTTATGATAAGCATAAAACTTATTTTTGTTGTTCCCAAATCTGTTGGGAGACCATAAGGGCTTGGGCTTCCTAAAGTCTTCCTTACCTCTCTTTGCTGCGAAGATCCTATCTTGAGTGTCAGATAAAACGCTATAGCTTTCATAGCAACCTTGATGTTGAGGTCGCTTGGCCTTAGCCTTCTTTGCCAGCTAGCTATTGGAGCCGTTATTCTGACTTTTATCACTCATCTTCTTGCTTCGAGTGGAGCTGTTCACCTCATCTTTTTGCTTAGAATCCTTTGTGCCAAAAGTCTCCTCCCACCTGATCTGTTTGGCAGCTCGCTCCTAGAATTTAGCTAGATCTCTTATTGGAGACTTGTATAGGCTTTTATATAGCTTTCTATCTTTACGAAATTTCGTAAAGATCACTGCCAAAATCCTTTCTTCTGAGGGATTTTCTATGGAATTAACCTCGTGCTTGAACCTAGCTATGTAATCTTTCAACAATTCATGTTTACACTAAAAGATTATTGCCAGGTGGCAATGTGGCATGAGCTGCTTTTTCAATGCTTATTATTAGTTGGTAAATTTCCTTTGTCACTCTTCCCAACTAGTAACACTGTAAGCTGGGACACTTCTAAATCATGCTTGAGGTATACCTCTTAATGTGGCTAGAAAGATGTGACATTTAACCATAGGATCGGTTGTTTGAAAATCTATCTGAACATTGAATGCGTTCATGCGGTCACATGGATTAGTATCCCCATTATATGGTGGGATTGTGGGGATTTTAAGTTTGTGAGGAAAAGTCTGCTTCTCTATTTCACTCGTGAATGGGGTCCTCTCCTCATAACATTCTTAGTTATTCCGAGATTGAGAGTAGTCCTCTAGTCACTTTAGCCTCTCAAACAACTCTTCTATCTCTGAGTTATAGGAGTAACGACCTGGGGTATTTCCCTAGTTGGACCTGTTGGACCTCTAAATTCGATGCGAGCTCTCACGTCGCAGGTCCTCATGGTCATCAGTTTGACAAGCTTTTGATCTCGCCTACGAGTAGGAGGGGCAAGCTGAGTCAGTGACCTGACATAATTGCCTGGTCACAAGGACCTTGTCTTGCTCTTGTGCGCCCAGGGTTCGCTTTAACACTTTAACCACCTCAGTCAGCTCTCTCACAGTGGTTCCCAAGGCTTTCTAATTTTGGAGCAACGCCTGTGTTTCATTAGTTTCTAGAGTAATGACAACAAGTTGACGGAAGGTTGCGAGGGGCAAGTCGGGGGCATTACCTACTGTAGGTTTCATAGAAATGCCTATTGTAGAAAGAACTGGTCCTCTCTATCATTCCACTTGTTTTTCCAACCCGGTAACTGGGTCATTCAAACTTCTGGTAGTTCTTCCCTTGGTCATTATAGCTAAACGAGAAATCAATTAGAATACAAAAAATCAACTAGAATATAAATGAGGCCTTTCCTCTAATGCCAAAATGTTGACGGTGAAATTTGATAAGCCTAAATCTTAGTCAACTAAAAAAGTTCTTGAATCCTCAAACTGCAATCTGATTATAGAGATATAGGAAAACAATAAAAGTAAGAAGAAGGAAGAATAGGATAAACACCATAGATTTTAACATGGTTTAACTAAAATCCTTTGTTTGATTTCCTACGTCCATGGATGATTTTATTTCTATGGTGAAAATTTAGCAGAGTTACAGTATGTATTCAAAAGGGGTTCTTCTATTGTATCTATTCCTTCCCCTTTTATAAAGGCTGAGAGGTTGGAAATACAATTTAACAAGTTGTGAATCTGTTATATCAAGTAATGAATGTGTTTGACAATTAGGACTTCTACAAATCGGTTTTTACAGATTGTTTTCTGTGAATGGGCCCCTACAAATTGCTTTTTGTAGATTGACCCCATAAGTTAGGTTTGTGAAAGGGTGTCTACTTCAAGTTCACCTATGGTGAGCTTCTAGCTGGGCGAGATGTTGCGTCCCGCGAACTGGGACTCCTGTCTTAGGGTCATTGTTAACCTTTGACCAGTGACATCAAGCTTATATGATTTGAGCTCATGCATGACGATCTGGTGGCCAAGTGAGATAAGGCTTACCTCTAGCAAATTGGGGCTATTACCTTAGCCTCATCCCACGTTTTGAGCTTGCAACTAGTGACCTGATGCCCTTGAGCGAACTTAGCTTTGGATAGGTCAGGCCTTTCTCACTTGGGCTCGTCTACTGTTGGACCTTTACCGGTCCATTTTACACGATACCAGAAAATACCTATCAACCACCTAATTATTCTGGATATAGGATCATTATTCAATTTAAAATATCTTTCATTTTCTTTGTTGAACACAACATACCACACAAGTCTTTTACTCACCTAAAAAATATGTTAACCTAATGATTTTAAGATTTGTTTTTATGGTAAATCATAAATACCTTTCTATGATTTGATTTGCAATCAACTTATTACTAATGTTCAAAATCCATCAAATACTTTACATGATTAATTCTGATATTGTACAAAGTTTTTATGTTTTCTTTTTTTGTGTGCATAATTTAACAAAAGTGATATAACGCATGTCACATGACTGGTTAAATACTTTACTTTTTAACCTTTGTTTACGAAAAATATAAATTTTGAACTGAATTATACTATTAGGAAGTGATGACGGGACAAGAAAGTGATATGGAAGTGAAGTCAACTACAAATTTGAAGCTTGGAGGTGGCGTGTGCGCGCGCGCGCGCGTCTATTAGGAGTAAAAGGAGAACCGTTTGACTGACCAAATTGGCGGAGGAGCATAAGTTCTACACCAAAATCCAAATCATACATACAAACACTGCATACAAATCATCCAAATCGGCAGTCACCGCACTCCCCATGCAAAACATGTGCCTCCTAACTTTATGTAGAGATTTCAGATACAACCAAATTGATGTTGGGTGAAACTTTTATTCACATTTAAGCCAAAGCCTAATTTATCAATTGTCATACTTGTGTTATGACCTGAGTGATTATCTTCTGCATTTCTAGAGGAAAATGAGCTTGCATGCATCATCGAAAAAATATTAAGATCCAAAATCTTGTTTAAAAATCATAAATTGAAGAAAATTTTGAGCATGCATACATCTGCTCAAAAGCCTATGCTTATCACCTAAAATTAAAAGAAAGTCTTATATACATATCATGTATTATATGAAATTAATTATATCCTAACTTGTGTAGTTTCATTTAAATATAAGTTAATTAATTTGTGTCTGTCAATACTACAGTACATGACATCTACCTGAGTTTCTCCGGCCACTAGCGTGAGCATTCCAAGTTTCATGGGGTTTCAGCATCAAGAATCACCACTTATCATTCAGTGATAAATTTGCGAAACCAAATAATTGAAAATGGGTACATTCAAATAGGATAAAAGCAGAAATTCAGATAACACACGGCCCCACCTATCATGACGGGTGTCCAATGAGGCAACTACAATCCTTATCGGCAATCTTCTAATTATCCACATGGGTATAATTGATTGGCATATTTCTCCAATACGAAGAGATGTCTATGCACAACAGTAGCAGTAGAACTAGCAAGAGATATGAATAAAACGGCAACCACCCATCAATCCCAATTTACAATAGCATATACAACAGAGAGAGCATACCAAAAAATGGGCATTTTAATTCAATTAGTCATGCCACCATGAGGAAGGCATATACTGAGATCATCCAAGTTGGGGGAGCTAGTGATGCTTAACCCATTCTCATTGGCCAAATGCAACAGACATATGAAACACAAATGAGGCGAAATGTCACTAATAGTTGCAGCAGCATTGCATTCGCTGGGAAAGTTGGCCAATACATGCTTGAAAGATATCATTCCTTCTTGACCCTTCAAAAAGTAAAGGTAAAAAAAATTGAGACAAGAATTAGAATTTACCAGTCATTAAAAAAAAGTTAACAGATATTTTCCAGTTACTGAAAATAAGAACTGCAGAGCCAAAATATAAACCACTTGCGTTCACAACAAAAACATACAGACTCTGTCGATATGCAGAGAGATAAAGAAAAGTGCAGAAATAACACAATATAATGTCACAGGGAAAGACATTCCAGCAAGCATGCCACTGTAGTCTGAATTGGGGGCAGTTGAAGATGTGAAGAATGGGTTTTTACTTTAATAGATAAACCAAGCCAAATCATATCTACTTTTAAAGGTTTAAGATTAAGCAAGGTCAGAGACATTTTTAAGGAAAAAAAATACTCAGCTTAGCATACCTGAGAAGGCAGTTGAACAGATTCTTGAATATGTTCCCAAAGAGTATGTTTCAGTGCCTGAACATCAACTTGCTTGGAAGTTTTGTCATACTGGACTTCAATTTTATTGATCTGTGTTATTTGCTAACAATCAGACTTAAGCTGAAAGCCTCAGACTACAACAATTTCTGGCACAATAGTCTGTTGGACCAAAAATTGATGACACGAAATTTACAGATATTGATTATACTCATTATTCTTTCATATAGATATATGGGACCTAGCTAATCGTCACTTGTCACACATCAAAGATCAAAGCATAATGGGATAAGAGCCATAAGTTCACCTGACGAGGCTGAGAAACTAGTGTGCTAAGGTCTTCTGGGTCACTATGAACATCTCCGTCGTAGTCGCCACCACAAACATTTCCATCATCCCAGGAAGGGAATGATCCATAGTCACCACATTGTTCCCTAGATTCATCTGCAAATAAACTAAAGTTTCAAAAACAACCTGATGACATATGAAAATACTCTGAAATGCTCTCTACATTGACAGACCAACAGAATTAAAGAACAAAGAATATATAGCAGAAATCAATTATTGAAATCACAATGACACATCTTTTACCTGAGAACTTTTTTGCCCTCCTCCCAAGGCACTAGAGAAAAATAACTACCATCAGAGAAGCAAGGAAAAATTATTCCTGAGAGAGAACTCCAAAAAGAATCTGAAAGGAAATTACCTTCACATTAGGCAGAAGAAATAACTTGACAAGATTCTCTGGCTGATAGTGGCAATCCTCTGGAAGTTTTGTATCACAGGGCAGTCTATTTTCAGGGAGAAGTAATGACTTGGGATTCTTTGGAGGCAAAAAGATATCTGGCATCTTTTTATCCAGGGACTTTGTGAAATCTAAATCAGTTTCTGTCTGTCTCTTACTCCTTGCCTGCTTAGTTTTGATTGATGCATCTTCGGAAGAAGGGCAAACCTCTGGACCTACAAAACAGATTCTAGATTAATTGCCACACCAAACTCCCCTTTTCATATGAAAAACATAATCTGATTCTGTAGCAGAGGACTGACTTCCTGAATCCCACCTTTGACCTTTCGAAACTTCCAGTGTTCAGGGCCTGCCCATGCATTTTGTTTTGAACTAAGTCCCAGACTTAACAATAAGTATCCATCAACCTTTTCTAAACTATCATCCACATCAAGGTCTTTGGATGGAAACAACTTATTTTCCTAGAAAATTTGACATGTCATTAGAATATCCATCATTCACTTCTGATAACCAAGGAATTTTTTATTTTTTTATTTTTCAAAAGCTCATCTGAGATAGGTATAGAGGGTTCTATAGACGAACCTGAGGGTAACTAGGAAAACATGAATCCGCATCATTAGAGCCCAGATCAGTAACAACAGTTTGTTCATCATGATCACCACTCCAAGATGCATAGTTTCCATTTTCTTCGCCTTCAACCTCAATATCACAATTATAAGCTGCATCAAATTCTTCTGCAGATTTCTGACCAGAAAGCTGTAAATCAGAGGGCCTTCTATTATTTTCATCAAATTGATTTACTATAATCCTTAAAGTTGGTGAAATTTCATCCATTGAACGCATGTTCAAAACCATCTGTTCAATACACTCTACAAAGAAGACAAATAATATGCATTAAGAGAATTTAATGTTTCTATTAGAAAATTTAACAACGAAGTTTCTAATAACAATGCACCTCTAGCAAAAGAAAGATCAATTGTATCTGAAATATCTTGTTGATAGTCACTTATCATGCACTTTGCAGGCACTTCCATTGAATCAAAGAGCACCCTACAGCCACCATATACACCAAGATTATTCATTAAAAGACCCTTGGCTCCGCCTTCATCAAATTGCGCCGATGTTTGGCGATAGAGGGGATCCACAACAAATGCAGCTGAAAAAACATACATTTTCACCACAATCTCAACCCCACACCTCAAACATGTAAGAGATACATAGGACGGAGTATGAAATTATCACCATCAAACTTCTTTACATTTAGAACCTCAAAAGATGATTCCAGGGTTGATAAAGGTGACAGCTGCATGAATAAACTCCTGTTAAAACTTATACATAGTTTGATTGAGAAGTCAAATCAAATTATCTAAAGGCTAGTGACCTTTTTGTCCATCACTTTCCTGCTTCCTTCTTGTATACTTTCACCATTAAAATCCTCCAGAGTAATATCTGGCATTATAACACATAAAAAATAGTAATGGGATAAAATATCATAAAAGCAAAATTTAAAAGTACAGCAATGATTCAGACATACAAATTTCTGAGGATGTCACATCACATGGTAAGATATCATATCATTAAGAGAGACTTAACACCCCCATACATGCATGCCAATTCTCTTTTTTAATTCTTGTTTGAATTTAAAAACCTGACTGAAAAATCAGAACCTGTATCTTAAGCATTTTTCTCTATTTTATAGGGTATTATCATTATAATTTTATAAAAATAAATTTCATTTCCGAAAAGTAGACTGTGAGTGTAACAGGTAGACCGATGATCTGAAGTTTTAAAATGCCATTTCTCCTAGCAGCCATCAAGGGTCATTTACAGATGTGATAACAACTTTTAAATATTTCTTATGTTTAGAAGGATACTAGGCTTAAGAGGGTAACAGTTTCAACCTTGTTCACTTTCTAAACCGGCTCTAGTCATCCCACCGAGGACTTTATATGCCTCAGAATGCACAGAGTCCACCCTTAATGAATAAATCTTTACTCCGGCTTCAAGACTGCAACTTGCCTGTCCAAACAAAAAATTATGTACATCTACTTGTGAACAATTTTGCTTAGAAGTATCATGACTGTCCGATATACTGTATATTCACCCTTATCAATCCATCTGTGCAATAAAAAGTGAGGGAATTCAATTCTCAAGAATCTAATGGTAGAGAGTGCCAGATTACATGTGCAAAGGCATATGTTTTTAGAGTAACACTGTTGTCATCATCATTGGAAGATGATATATATGGAAAACATCTTATGAACAATTGAACCCATAAAACAACCAGTTCCTGTAAATTGATGATTACTACTTGAGTTGTGGAATAAGAAACATGATATTATCCGTAATCAAGTAGTAAGAATTGCACTTCACAACATTTTCCACCAGCACAACATACCTTTTGAAAATTAGTTTCCGCATCACCTTCTTCTTCAACCTTAATAATATCAGTCAGGTGATCAATCAAATTCAACTCCCATGTATTTTTCTGATTAATTTTCTGCACCAAGAGAGAGAGAGAGAGATGAGAAATAAATAGCAAAGTTAAACATCCAAAAATTTCAAGATGACTTGAGGGGCACTAAAAACAATGGAATCAGTGACAATTATACAAACACTCAAGCACAATGTGGAACAAAAATGAGCATGTATATAGACGACCCCAATTACAATTGTCTCAAAAGTCAAATATCCGTTTTGAAAAATTTCCCAGAATTCCCCTGGTAAATAAACTTTCGGAGAAGATAAAACAATAAAAACAAAAAAGTTTGCTGATGTTCGACTCATGAAACAAAACAGATACTTATAATCACATTTTCGCTCGCAAGCTTTATGCAGTTATGCAACAAGTCGATAATGTGCTGCTTGTCGAGGCAAGGGACAGATTCCGCATCTCCTCTTTGGGATTGCACATTTGCAGCAACGTTCTTCCGGCGAACCGCCGCAGCAGCAGCACGCGCCGCACGTGCCTGCGCGCGTTCGAGCTGGTCATCGTTGGAGCCCAAGAAAAATGGAGTTGTAGGAGATTGAATGCGGAGCCGCTGCTTCTGAACCAAGTTCGGATTAGGGCTTAGCGTTTCCTCCATGGAAGATGGCAGTACAATAGTTTAATAGTTTAAGAGATAGTTGGTAGTTATTGTAGATCTTCGAAGGGTTTAGTTTGGAGAATTTTTGGGTAAGGACTTCTGGTTCGGTTATTAGAATCGGGGTTCAGGTAGAAATGGCGGAGTTTCCCTCCTTTGCTGTTGTAGTTTAAATTGGGGCAAGTAGGTTCCCGCGCGAGTGTTTAAAACATGTACGTTGATAGACATGGTCTGAACTCTCAACCGAAGCACTGAAGGAGAATCAAGACCGTTAGTTTAATGGAACAATGAGAATTGACTAAGCGTTTGATGAAGTTAATTTTTGACAGAAAACTGCGACATGTATAGTGATACTGCTGTATTTTATTGAATAAATTATGTCTTTCACTCTCAAAACTCTTGTTCTTCAAATTCAATTTTTTTAACTTTTAAAAAACTTGGATCTTCCTAATTGAATATAAACTTTGAGAAATCAACCGATCTGCATTCCTCTTTTTGTCAATTTTCTTTAATTTTAAAAAGATAAAAATATATAATTTTTTTTTACATCTACATTTTTTTATTGATATCCACTATTTTAATAAAAAAATTATTTTATCTATTTCTTAAACTCTCACCCTGAATTTTCAATCAAGGGGCCATATTTGGAAATTGAAATCATCAACCCTTTGATTAGTAGAGTGGAAAAAGTGAGGAGAAAGAGGATTTCAAAGAAAAATTTGCGTGAAAAATGAAAAATGCCTCTAATCGATAAGAGGAAGGAAAAAGAAAGGGAAGGAAAATGGGTGAAAAAAAAAGCTTTGGGCCCCATGCTAGAAAATTTCTACCCATATGTGAGCGAAAATGAGCAAAAAATACTATGTTCTGTTGTTATGCTTGTCGATTTGCTTGCTACTTCCTTATTCTGGTTTTGTACTTGCTGCTTCTTTAATCTGTTTCTCTACTTGTTGCTTCCTTGATTTATTTCCTCTACTTGTTGATTTTGTGCTTGCTACTTCCTCAATCTGCTTCTTTGTTTGCTACTTCCTCGTTCTAGTCACTATTTCATTTATCTGCTTCCTCTGCTTATTGGTTTTGTTTCCTCAATCTACTTCCTTTGCTTGTTAGATCTATGCTTGCTGCTTCCTCTTGTTAGTTCTGTATATATAACCATGAATTAATTGTAATATTTGTATAAGAGATTTGAGAGCAGGACATTGGAAAGGGAAGAGGCAGATGAAGATCAAAATAAAATAAAATGAAAAAAATTATAATTTGGCCTCAATAAATTTTCAGCACACTTAATATAATTCATAAAAAAAAGAAAATTTATAATATGATCAGAATAAAATTTTATTTTAATCCATTAAATTTTTTTCTTTCCTTTTTTTTTCTCCTCTTATTTTCTATCCAATCAATCAATAAAATTTCATTTTCTTTTCTTCTCATTTTTTTTCTTTCATTTTCTTTCTTTTCATTTTTTTTCCAAGGGGGCAAATATCAATTCAGGAGAACGATTGACATTGCTTTTCTGTTGTACTGATAAGGGTAACAAACTAGCATCCAATGAGGAACTTGAAACGTAGAAGAATAATTAAAGTATAAAAGTTCTGCCTTAATCAACATATAAAAGTACATAAAGAATAATTACAGTTATATGAAATCGTGTTCTGCATTCAATAAGGCGACAATTACTTGATAAACAGATTAATTAATGTGTACAACAGAAGTGAGAACCCTGATAAAGATAGGAAGCAAGCTCCCTTAGCACCAAATCGAACAGCCCTTTGACTCCCTCTACAGGCTTGCAACAGGATGCCTACTTTCCATGATGCCCTTCATCAGACCATGCAAACGACTTTGTGACAAGGTGCAATAGTTAGTATCAATCACATCACATGGCATCCTAACTCGAGTTCCTCACCAAAACTGCTATAATGCATCCTAATAAGCCCCCAGCAACAACCTGTACAAAACAAAATAGTACTCGTTGATACCTAAATAAAAAATATAACATATGGGCTACTCAGACAAATGCCAAGCTTCTTTGTCATCAGAAATGCTTTTGGTTCTTATTAAGTTACGAGGCAATGAGCTACACTATTGCAATACTAATGGAGAATATGAAGCCACATGAATTATGGTTACAGTCACGCCTTGCAAGGTGAAGCCAACAACATCATTCGCATACAATATTGCAGCAGCTTTAATAATGACCTTCTTTGTTCTTAAGTGAATTTTCTTTTAATAGAAGTAAATGTTGACTGCAGATATAAGTCTAAGTAAATTATAATTAGGAGATAGAAGTAAACATTTCTTACCAATTGAAATAACAAACAAATTATTTTATCTGTAAATGTTTCGTGCTGCTGCACAAATTTATTTGTTACTTTTGTCTCTCTATCAGCAGCTTATTGTTGACTCCTAAGTCCTAACAGCTTCCCAAACTCTATATGAAGAACTCCAAGCAAACAAACAACCAAATCCCACTTGATCAGGAATGAATTGTGCAATAAAGAGGGTATGAAGTGAACGAAAATATCTGAATAATGAAAAATACTTTTCACTTAATAAGCATCAAGTAGTCTGAATTTCAGGATTTAAGGAAAGAAATTTGCAATTGGGAATTAGAAGAGGAATTCATTTATTGTTAAATTATAAGAAGAATAACAATTGTAAGAACAAAAGTATATCTTTTAATTTTATGATCCACCTTTTTCTTTAAGAAGGGAAACAAAAGTCCAGTAGTGTTGTTGTTCTTTTGGAAAGATGAATGGGACAATGGATGAGTTCAACTCAGTCTAGACTAAAAGTAAAAGTAACAAGAAGTGAGATGCATAGCTCCAATTCCAGGATGATTTTGTAGCATATGTTCTCATGTAAGATTCACATGTAACAGCAGGGCTATTTTATCATTCCCTTTCTTTTAATCTTGATGCGTGACAATCCATAAAACAAGGAGATAATAATGAGAAATCCAGGCAGTTCATCTTGCTGATGCAAATGTTGGACAACAGATGAGTAATTCAGAAATAATTAACCATGAATGCTCAGACACCCAAAACAAGCTACACTTAGCAAGGAAACAGTGTATTGAATGTAAAAAGCATACCTGAAGTGGAGTATGACCAAGTGAATCCCGCAGAGGTCTGACATTGGACAACGGATGCTCAGGAGGCAGCTCACACATAATTTGATTCAGCAACTGCAGTGAACATAGATATTATTATAATGGAAAAAGCAGCAATAATCTTTCAAAAATTTTAGAAGTTTCCAAAAAGGGGAAAAATTAACAGATTAAGGGTACAAAGCTCAGCTAGACAAATATTTCATCATCAAGTAAGGGAACTTACTTCAGCTTGCCGACCTGCATGAAGTCTAACTCCTGATGCATCATACATAACCTATAAATGTTATAAATCATCAATCATCAATCATGCCCACTTTTATTTAAGTAAACAACCAGAAAGTCAGGGAGCAAGACAAGGGGACCAACAAAGATACTTTTTTCAGGGGCAGAAATGAAATACCAAATAAACCGACAGCAATACTAAAAAAAGGATATTAATGATTCCCAGAATCAATAATTCCCTTGTGATACTATTACAGAACTAAAAGCAGCTTGCAATGAGTAGAGCTTTATAAGACACTAAAACAATAATAGTTAATCACATAATCAAAAATTTCTTCAATTAAAATTTATAATCTATTCCTTTATAGATAGCATATTAATTTCAATTTCATAGCCAGAAACATCATGACCAATCATGAAGACTAACATTTAAGATTGTAACAAAAACACTGAATTTGCTATTGGAGTAGGTTTGTATTCACTTGGCATAATAACAGTTGAGATTTCATAAAGTTAGACCTAAAAGCAGAAATTCATTGCACATAAAATAAAAAGACCTGGAGCCAAAATAAAATTGCAATAAGGAGTAATTCTCTCTATGCCAAGTCACAACACTAAAAGGCCATTCTACCATTATGAATTTTAAATTTTTAATCCTGCATAATGAAGTAATTTATGGTTTCTCAACATATAAGAGAAAGGTTAACTAATAAATGCATAAACCTTATGTTGATAAGACTTAGAAAAGCAATCGAATGAAATATATATTTGACCAACTAGGAAAAAAAAAAAGAAAAAAAAAGGCGTCATATAACATACAATACAAGCCAAGACAAAAGCAACACCAAAAGCCGGGGATCCTGCTCCTTCCTGAAGACCAATAGCCATTGCTAGAGCTGACACAGTGGCAGAATGTGATGAAGGCATTCCTCCAGAATCGAGCATCCTTTTAGAATCCCATCGCTTTTCCTTATACCTGAGTATCTAACAGAAAAATTTTGAAAAATTTGAGCTGATATTTATCATCGAAGAATCCATCTCATCAAATGAGAAGCTGGAGCCCGTAAAATTCAAATCCAGATCAACCAATCAGCAAATCGATCATAGCTTAAACTGCAAGGCTAAAGACAAATACTCATATCATGAAAAATTATAAGAAATTGAATAAGAGGATGAGATAAAACGCACCAGGTGGTGAAAATCTTAAGAAACTGAGCTAGAGCAAAGGCGAGAAACGCAGAGAAAAGAGGAAGGTTAGAAGGAAGCAATGATGGAGTCGATGCAGACGATGTCGCTTGCGTGCTGGCAGTGACATCCGCCATTGTGACAACTTCGTCCATGAACCAAATGAATCACTGCGAAACCCTCCTTCAACTGTTCAACAAAGACTGCTGTGCGAGCGTACAAGAGAAGATGACTTACTCTTCCAATTTCCAAACCCGATTGGGTCTCCGAACTGAGAGTATATTGGCCAACGATTAAACTGCAAATGGTTGATGACGAGAATCACATGATCAAAATAAGAATAAAAAAAAAAAAAGGAGGAAAAAGAAAAACAGAGAAAGACGTGTGAAAGAGGCAGCTTAACAATCCCGGCGTCCCTACTACGAAAGAGATCTACTACCGATTTTTTTTCTTTTCTTTTTGCTAATAAGATCTACAATCGGATTATCTAGAGAAGCATGAGGCCACAATTATTCCGATTCCAACTACAGTATAATGATTTTGACGCTGTGTTATTGACTATTGAATTATATATAGGATGATCCTGATACTTGAAAAAAAATGCCGGAGACTCTTTTAATTTATAGAGTTAAGATATCGTTTGATTTCGGGGAATGTTTTTTATTTTTATTTTTATTTTTTAAAAATAATTTTTATTTTCAAAATTTTAAATTTTAAAAATATATTTAATTTATTTTATTATTTTTTATTTCTAAGAAATAAAAATAATAAAAATTTATCTATTTTCAATTAATTAAAAATTTTAAAAGATTGTAATAATATTATCGTGTATTCAATTTTTAAAAATGAAAATAATGAAAATAATATTTTTTTTATTTTTAATTTTCAATCTATTTTAGAAAATATTTTCAAGAAATATTTTTAACAAAATTAAATCAAACATGTTTCTAATTTTATTTTCTGAATGAAAATATGAAATACTTAAACCAAATACCCCTAAATTTTATTCCTATAAATTTTTAAAATTTCAAAAGTTTTAAATTATAAAAATTATAAAATTAATTTTTATTATCCATTTAATTAACTATTTTAGTTAATCATTTGATTTTTTTTATTTTTTTATGAACTTAAAAAAATCATAATTATCTTGGATAGCCTTTTTTTTTTTTTAGAATTTTCAAATTATTTATAAGTTATCAAAATCAATGATAATTAAATTAAATATATGTAACTGGAATTGAATACATAAAATGAATTCAAAAAATTGTGTTAAAAAATATGACAAGCCACTGTATATAAATATTATATATTGGGATTTTTGTTTAAAAAAGTCATGTAAAAAATTACATTATTAATGAATATTGTTAAGGTGAACATTAAGATTGATTTCAAAATTTTACATAATTTAAAATTTTAATTTCAAATTATTAAAGTTAACATTAATCAACCAAAAATTGAATAGTGTTTTAGTACTCTTCCCTGTTTGATTTTGCATGCATAAATTACGTAAAACCTATTTCAACTAGTCACTATATATACATAATCTTTTGAATTATGAAATGTATAAATAACATATTAAAACTTTATAAATTATGTATTTAACTCCCTCCTATTAGCTTTCTGTTCATTAAACCTAATGGAATAAGTTACATACAAGCCTACCACATGATAACTCTAATTAACATTCCAAAATGCAAGGGCAAATGGGAAGGGAAATGACAGGATAAAAAATTTCAAAAATTTTAATGTCTTTATATTTATGTGTAGTAATTTTAGTACTAACCTCCTTAAAAAAAATAAAAATTACATATATCTAATAAGATTTTGACACTTGATTTTCGAAATTAAATATTCTTGCTCTATCATGGACAAAATATGTCTTCATCCATGAAATTCATTGTTAATTCATTCTTTGTAAACAATGAAGGTATTGGAAATGCTCCTTTCATTCCTAAAATGCATATTTGTAGGATAGAGCTCAAATCATAGAAATTAAAGATGTTTATTAATGCCAATTGCTTCGAAATAAAGATACATTTTAGAATGCTAATTAATAATTACATAATAGACACATGGCTTAAGTTCAATAAACGAAATACTAATGCAAATGGTTCAGTGCATGATTATAAAGTTAGTACAATCCATTTGCACATTTATATAATTAAAATAAAAATTATGTACATACGGTGAAATTTGGAGAGGCTTTCATTAATCACAACCATTTACTTATCTCTATTATGTTGTCATATTAGTTATTTTTTTTAATTTTTAAAAGGTTTAATGCAAATTTGACTTCATATCTGAACAATTTTATTTTAAATGTTTAGTGGACTATGTAAGGCATGGAATTTTAGAATGAACATAAGCTATATAATTAAATCTTATCATATGCTTAACTCACAGACTATATAATATAATCTCATACGAATTCTTTTTCTTATATATAAAATATCATGTAATATTATACACTACCTCAGATAAAGGATAAGATCCAATAAATGAAATTTATATTAAAAATAAAAAAATTCTCCACCAATTCCTTCATTATTATTATCACCTACCATCATTACTATCACCACCAATACAACAATAACCATTATCGTCATTGTCACCACCACCAATGTTGTGATATTTAACCATAGTAATCTCAACTAATCCCACCACCACCAATAATTGTTATCACCACACTATCATCAACAAAAACTGTCGTCGCACCATCACTATTACCACCACTAATGTTGCCATAGCAAAACATGCGTATCATTATTTATTGCACCATTTACTTGAAGGAATTTTAAAGTTAATTGGTCTGATAAAATCATGTGATAACATGAAAAGATACATATTATATTAAATAAAAAGGATTAGAATTATCTAAATTAAACAAATCCATAGTTGGTGTTAAAAATAGATGGAGATGGGATCACTTCATTAAAAACCTTGATAGTTGGGAGAGCACATTAATAGCACAATTATGAGAGTTATGTATCTTAATCAGGATTTTAGAAGTAGGTACATGATAACACAAGATTTGATATATTTATTTATCCTTATGCTTAGCATTTTAAGAGCTTATATGAATTAATTCTAACTGAGTTAAGATGTATTTAGGATTTAGTGTCAATTGGCAACATTTTGTAATTTTCTGCATTTTCAGCCATTTTAGAGTAATTTCTATAATTCTTGCATAACTTGAGCTACACTTATCCAATTGATGTTATTTTTATCTTGTAGGAAATCTAAGAGATATACCTACAACTTCCATGAAGACCTCCAAGGCTGAATCACTCATTTGGTTACCTAAACTTGGAGATGAATTTACTGTTAGGATACTGTCTCTTGGGTAGCCGACCTCTACTCACTTAATAGGCCATATCTAGAGATTTATGAGTTTAATTGAGGTGAAACTAAGTTTATTTGGAAGGTAACACATAATTCCACAACTTTCATGAAGACTTCCTGGGCTAAAAAGATCAAATTGGATGTTAAATATTGGATGCAACAAAGAGGTAAAATGCTGTGAAACTGGGCTGATGCAGAATCGATTTTTAAGGCCCCAATTTAACATGAGCTTGAGCCCATTTGCCCATCTTTTGCTCCAACCCGAATCCAACCAGCTGGAATACAATTAGACACTATAAAAGAAAGAGAAAGCAGCCTAAAATTTGCAAAGAGCACGCAATGGTAGAAAGTAAAAACCAGTCAGCCACCTACCTATTCCCCTATGAAGACTTTTTGGGACCCGGGTAGAACCATTTGTATGAAGACTTTTACTTCAGTTTTTGTTTTAGTTTTTCTCTGTTTTGAGGGTGTATTCTTGTGAGGGTAGAGCAAGATTTTGCTCTCCCTCTTTTCTTTATTTTTCTTTGTGTTTTTTGGCCTCCATGGAAGGCTAAATTGTAAACCAGTCCAAGGGGCTGAAACTTGAAGATTAATGTAGAGGTTTTGCTCCTTCTTTTTGCATTCAATTTGTAAGTTATTTCTCTTCCTTTCCTCTTGGCTTTTATTGCAATATTTGACTTAGATGGATCCATTTAATTTAAATGTTGAAATGGTTATTGAGATCTTGATAATCACCTTAGAAGA
>JANHAO010009687.1:0-18316 GCA_026873985.1 Saraca asoca
GTCATTTTACATTTACCAACTAGCTTAACAGCTACTTTTACCAAACACTTCTATTTTAATAAGTTAGCTTAAAAGCTTTCAGCTAGCTTATCAGCTAGTTTTACCAAACACACCCTAAGGTGTCGTTACTACTTGATAAATATATTATATGATCCTATCAAACTTCACTAGTAAGAAAATTAAAATATAAATTATTGTGGATGACATGCAACATTAATTTCAACCATTTGAAACATTTTTTTTTATAAAATTAATTTTTCATAATACGATGCTTTGCATTTTTTTAGGATAGGTTAAATTAATCGTAATTGACTAATTGAGTAATAACTCAATCGCTCTTTTTATTAAGTAATATAAGAAAGTAAGAAAAATGAATAAATATAATCTTATTATATAATATAATTTTTTTGTTTATATAATAAGTAAGAAGAGTGAATAAATATAATCTTATTATATAAATATTTTATTTATATTATATATTTTACATATATTATATAATACGAATCTTAATAATTATATATATAATGATTTTTTTCTCTCATTTTTTTCTTCTATATATTGAATATAATACATAATAAATATAAATATTTTATATGTTCATATATTCTAATTTTATTTTATATAATAAAATTTAATTTAAACAAGATTGAATTTGAACATCTTTTTTGAAAAAAAAAAATAATGTTTAGACATACAAAACATCAAAACAATCCGAACCAATCAAGTTTGGATTAAACAAAAATGTCTTGATATCAACGTAATACAACCCAATCTGAATTTTGCTCACCCTTTAATAGCAGGGGAAAGGATGGATCCTCTCTTCAAATATAGAAAAAGAAAATGTCGTGTTAAATTAGAAATAAGGGAGTGGCCCACGGCCCTGTAAGTTCTTGGGCTAACTGGGCCAGTAACCTTATGGTCCAGTAGGATAAAGGGTCCAAAGAAAGGGAAAACCCACATGCGCACACAAGGGGAAGCAGGCTCCATCTGAAGACAAGTTTTTATCTTACATGTCGTTGCATTTAAATACTAATAATTGTAAATAATTCTATGCACAAATAATGTGTATTTAAAAATTTCGTCATGTCTATCACAAAAGAAAAATAGGAGATAAAAGAATTGTTGTAAAACTTATTCACTCACTCTTTGATTTTTCTTCATTATTAATAAATCATCTTTTTGATTTTTTTTTGTTACATTATATTAAAGAAAAAAAACAAAAATGGCAACTGGTTCGGGAATAAGAATTCAATAGGATGTGATTTAGTAGCAAAGAAATTTTAAAATATATTAAAAATTTTAGTTTTAAATTCTATAAAAAAAAATCAATGAGAATTGAACACACGAAGAATAAAGTTTATCAATTTAGAATCTCTGGAGAGAATTAACAAAAGGTCAGATATTGGAAAGGAATTT
Source organism: Saraca asoca (assembly GCA_026873985.1). Lineage (NCBI taxonomy): Eukaryota > Viridiplantae > Streptophyta > Magnoliopsida > Fabales > Fabaceae > Saraca > Saraca asoca. The sequence continues at coordinate 1,417 of JANHAO010009687.1, forward strand.
TTAATAGTTTATATCAAATTAAAATATAATCATGATGAACAATTAAAAGCAATACTATTTATACAAACTGTTCAAATTGGCGTGAGTGTAGACTTTGTTAACGTGTTTTATGTGCTCACACTTTATTACTCCATAAAATATGTGACAAAGCGAATGGACTTTACAAGGCACTCATCTGCATTGAAGTATATCTCAATATAAATTAGTTTAAGATTACATAAAAAAAAATGTGAAAAATTAAGAGATTAGATTTATAAATTTAGTTAGAGAATAACTGAGACTTTAGACATTTTAAATAAATTGATGCTTGCCCATTTTCTATGATTGTTTGGCCAGTAATCAATAGTTGTGTGCTAAAAAAGTTATTAAACATATGTTATTAGAATAATATTCATACGACACACGTGTTTATGATAAAATATGAATACCATATATTTATTGACTTATATAAATTATGTTAAAAATTTAATAAAATTTAAATGTATGTTTATAATAATTTTAAAATAATTTGAAATAATAATAATTATTGTAAATATAAATATCAAAAAATAATAGTGTTTGTTTATTTACTATATCGTGAAATACTTAAAAATTTTGTATTATTATAAAAAAAGTATAATTTTAAAAAAGGAAGCAAATATTTTAACAATAAACAAGAAAATATTAATTAAAAATTAAAATTTAGACTAAAAAATTTATATTTGAAATAAAGATAATGATGGAAATTTGATTTGTAAATAATAATTAAGATTTAATTTTTTGATTTGTGTCACTCGATTTCAAAAATTCATAGGCGAGAAGAATAAAGAAATATCAATAGCAAATTTTTAATTAAAAATAAAATTTAAATTGAAAACTTGTGATAAACTTAACAGTATGAGCTTAATTTTAAGATATTAATTAGATTTGATTTTCAGACTTTTAAGTTTTTCTATTGATTCTCAAAAAGTAAAAAAAAAAAGTACATAAATAGTAAAATCTAAATAAAAAAATCAAAACTTAAATTATTATATTTAGGATAGAAATAATAGTAGTAACATCATTATGAGAGATTAATTAAGATTTAATATATTAATTTTTCTCTCTTAATTTTTAAAAAATTAAAGAAAATATAAATATAAATAAATAATCAGTAAAATCTAAATCTAAATTTGTTATTATATAATGTACGTGGTTTCATTAGAAATAAAGATAATATGTTATTATCAAAATAATACTAATACGTCGTTGCAAAAAGAAAAGTGCTTTTTAAAAGATTTCTTTTATTAAATAATATAAATTTAATAATTTTGATAGACTAATTGATAATTATTTGAAGAAAAATATGTCTCAGTATTGATTTAATTCCTAATTTTTTAAAATGTTAATATGGTAGTCTACTTTAAAATATATAAAACATTAAAGTACATGGAATTTATAGATAATAATTGGATGAAGTTCAAAGAGTCACCTTAAGGAAGTTTACACTAGAAGATTGCATAGTGGTTTCAAACCAAATCATAATAAACAACAAAATTTTGTTTTGTGATAATTGATTAAAAAAAATGATAAGCTAATTATTTAACATTCTTACAATATCTTGAATTCAAATCAAGACATTATGTCATTGTATCATTGAGTCCTAAAAGATACTTAAATTTAAATTTATATATATCGGGACATAAACAATATATGTGTGTGTGTGTGTGTATATATATATATATATATATATTAAAACTCCCTTTTTGCCAATCTTAATAAAAAAAAGGGGGGCAATTTCTTGCCTGAATGCTCAAGAGATACAGCAGATCTTTTGATAGAGAGGCAATTGCTGTCATCCCATTTAAACAATATAAGAAAAGTCTTGAGAGGATCAAGTGGGTATAATCCATAGTTAACCAAATTAAAAAACTAAGAAAAATGAATAAATGGGATCTATTCAAAACATATATTATATCAAATGTACGGTGATTAGATTTGATGAATTAATTGTGTAGTAAATAAGATTTAATTCAATCAAATAATTGCATTTAGTGCTTACTTTCATTCCATTGATTATAATCAATAATGATTTTTGTTGTTAGTATAATTATATTTATATCAATAATAAATAAAATACCAATAATAAAACACAAGAGGTGAACAAATATTAATGAATTAACTATTTAGAAAATAAGATTGAGTGAATCAAATGATTGTATAGCCATTAGTTGTATTCCACGGATAAGATATATTTTAAAAGATAAGGTGGATCATTGAGAAAATAAAAAAAAAATTGATAATTACAAATTGGATTAATAGAGATTTTAATCCTTATAATTTCAATGAATTTGTAACTTAATTATTATAATTTTGTTTTATATAATTACATTCTAAAATTTAAAATCATTTATAATTAAATTTTCATCATCAACTAATATCAAATACAACTAATAAAATTTACGTATTTATCGAATCATATACTAATATTTTATTTTTATTGACTTGTATTATGTTTATCTTACCAATGTTTATTTATTAATCATTAGTTACCATATAAGAAATTTATTTTCATTTAATTTCTTTGGAAGAAGAAAAAGGAATCTATGTATTAATAAGGAACAAAAATATTGATTTTTTTAAACCATTGATAGAGAATAGCGTATGAGCTGAAAAAAATTCTCAATCATATTTTGAATTGGTTCCTATTACTTAGATTTAATACAAGTTGATGCTGGGATTTAGTTACAAATTCTTTTAAATTTTAAGATGTAATCATATAAAATAAAAATATAAGGATCAAATTATGAATTTAGTAAAAATATAAATATTAAAACTTCTATTAACACTTACAAGTTTTAAAATTACCTTTTTAATTACTTTTTATTTATTAAATTATGAACCATTAATTTTTTACAAACAATTATAATTATTCACTCTATCTTTTATAATATATATCTTGTACCGTAGAGAAATTAGGGGTTTGTTTGATATACCGATGATATAATTGCTTATAAATAATTGATTATATATAATCTATTTTATGTTTGATTATATGTTTTGATAATTGATTACAAATAATCCATTCTTGTTTGAATAATGTTTAGAAAAATCATTTGTTAATATTAAATTATTGAAAAGAATAATAAAGAAAAAAAATGATATTTTATTGTTATTTTGGAATAAGGACAATAGAAATAATATTTTTTTTTTTTATAATCTCAATTAAAATAAAAATTATTCAAAATAAATAACTTGTTGTTTAATCGGAATTATTATATATAATTAATTATTAAAAAATTATAAAAGTATAATCAAATATTAAAAAATGATATAATTAATTTTTTTATCTATAATTAATTATTAAAAATTTTAATTAGTATACTAAACAAACACATAATTAATTATTGAAAATTCCTATAATTATACCAAATAAGAACTAAATGATCCCTAAATTTGGCTATTCACTATAATTCACTATAAACAATAATGAATTCACACAGTAGATATAATTATATTCACACCAACCATAAGCGAAGACAAAGCATGGGGTATGACTGATGTGAAAACAGTTATTTACATGCATGCAATAAAATGCACACACAATTTGGCATCCACTTGCGCAGTGGCCACTAGCAGAAAAGTTACAAGTGTTCAGTATTAAATGATAAAGTGAATAAGCAGAAAAGATAAACTGCATTACGAAGCATCACGAAGCTAGCAAACAAAACCAACGCCAGCAGCGCCCATAGCTTCGAACCAGTGACAAAAAAATGGCGACTTTCACTATGCCCATTTGATCGAAACCAACGTCACGATAGCCTTATTATATTCACAAATCAGCAACATCAACGTTCCGACTTTCTTTTATTGTTTGGAACTTGTTACAAATGCTGCAATTCCAAGTCCTCAGAGCCTCCCTCATCGCTTCAAAAGCCTCGATTTTTCCTCTGATTTCGACTTCTAAAGCAATACCCAAAATCACGAATTTCAGATCGAAAATGAGTTCTTACTCGACTTCTTCTTCTCTGTCATCAGAGCTCTTGTTTCGCCAGTTATTCGAGAAGGAATCCTCAACCTACACTTACCTTCTAGCTGATGCCTCACACCCAGATAAACCAGCACTGGTCAGTTTTCAATTATTATTAAAATAGGATAAATTTTGTTTTTACCTTATAAATTGTCCAGGTTTGAGAGTTGAATTAGCAAAAATATCGTCAGAAATTAATGTGGAATTCATATTTTCTTTTGGTTCATGGTTAGATTTATCTGGTATTCTGGAAGTGGCTAATTGAAAATGTATTTGGAAACTTGTGGTCTTTTGGGTTCGAACATTTTTTTATATTTAATGAAGGATTTCTTATGTTTTGATAATAGATGAAAATTTAGTGTTTTTAATCTTGTGAGCTATTTTTCTTATGTTTTATCTTTTATGGAAGTTTAATTAGCTAAGAATCTGTGATAGTCTCGGAAATTACGTTAGAGGTGATATGAGGTAGAGAAAATGGCTATTTTGAAGTAAATATGTGAACATTAGTGAGCATATTAACCCGTTATGTATTTTTGCTTGAGAATTTCTTATGTTTTGGTGATTAACGAAGAATCGTCGAATCTTTAGTTGATTGACCCAGTAGATAGGACTGTGGATAGAGACTTATCTCTCATTCAAGAACTGGGATTGAAGCTTATATATGCCATGAACACCCATGTCCACGCTGATCATGTCACTGGGACTGGCCTCATTAAGGTGTGTAGTTGCTGAATTTTCATTCTTTTTTTCCTTTTTCTTTATTTTTTTTGTTTTCCTTTTATGAGCAACTGATGTACTTATTCTGGATAGAGTCATTTAATTTGATGAATTCTTATGGTTAATTAGTTTAAATCACTTGGCGTTTATTTGTTGTCCACATCTTCATTGTAGAGCAAAGTTCCAGGTGTAAAATCTGTTATTTCAAAAGCAAGTGGAGCAATAGCTGATCTTTTTGTTGAGCCGGGTGATAAAATTCATTTCGGTGATCTGTTTCTGGAGGTAGGTCTAAACTCTACAGCCACTTGCCTTGTTTGATGTTTCCACAAATTCCGTTCAATTAGGATATACATAGGCAAGCTGCTGTAAAGCCTAAGATGTGGTGTTGTAAAGATGTCTCCCTATGACAGGAAATAATCACTTAGGTATTTCTTTAAGGTAAGGAAATGAATGATTTTAAATCTGCTCTGTGAACAGTCCTTTTCCTATGACATTTGACAAACTTGAACTGTTGGCCTATAAAATTCTTATATCAGAAGGAAAGAGCTGAAACCTAATTAAATGCCGTGTTATGTCATTAGTATGTGCTTTTGGTATCATGACATCATTTGGGACATGGCTGCTGGTAATCAAAATAATGAGACCTCTGATTGGTCAAGGAGGAAATATGATGCTTCTTAAGTTGAAGTCTGATCTTAAACTGAATTGTGAGTGCGTTGAAAGCAGGCTCTTTGCCCCTGTAATCTAATGCTGACACATAAAAAGAGCCAATTAAAGAGTGACTTCAGTTGATAATATCATAAATACTATGCTGCGTAATGGATTTCCTAAAATTCCAACTCCTCATATAGTAGGGTTTTGAAGAAATTACTATCCCTTTGAAATTTCATAAATCCTTTGAGGGTCCTTGAGTGTGTAGTTGCCTTTTCTTTTATACCTTTTTCTCTTGAAAGGATCTACCTAATTCTTTTGTGCAGCAGTGTGGATGACATGCAAGATGATTTTAGTATTTGATACTGTAGGTTCGTGCTACTCCTGGCCATACCTTGGGTTGTGTTACCTACGTCACAGGAGATGCATCTGACCAGCCTCAACCTAGGATGGCATTCACGGGAGATGCCTTATTGATACGTGGTTGTGGAAGGACAGACTTTCAGGTACATGTTGTAATCCAGTTTTTGTAGCTACTACTTCTCAAGGGTGGTGTTCAAAGATATAGCTAAGCTAAGGTGTATTATCTCAAATTTATCAAGTGATATGGGACTGAGGGCTTGGTTTTGCTGGCTATCTTCTAGTTTCATCACAAAGCAATGAAATTTATACATAATCGTGCATCTTATTCTCATCAAATGCAGGGTGGAAGCTCAGAGCAGCTGTACAAATCTGTGCATTCACAGGTGAATCAGAGAATAATTATGTACTGTGTTAAATTGAATATTAGAGAGAAACCTAAACCTAATTAGTAAAACAGACATAGAAAGTATAAAGTTATGTAATCTCACATTCTCATCTTTCTTGAGCCAGATTTTTACGTTGCCCAAGGATACATTACTATATCCAGCTCATGACTACAAAGGATTCACTGTAAGGAGACCCTCAAACTTGTGCTTGCTTAATTTATGGAAAGTTGCTTACACAAACTTCTGATTTCAGGCAAGCACCGTGGGAGAGGAGTTGCAATACAATCCACGCTTAACAAAGGATGAGGTAATATTTGATGTAGTGTGCATATTTTATGAGGAAAAATGCTAATTGTACAATATATTCCACACATGACGTAATCTGTTTAAAATTGGGCATGTTATGCCATATGTGTAGGGTGTGAAAAGGTTGCGAGTTGTGCAAACATCATTACTCTTTTATTATCTCAGTCCATTTGCAGAAATTGTCATGCATAGTATCAAGAACACACTATTAAAAGTAAGGGAATCTAATGGGAGATCATACATGTGATTTAGAATGCTTAGGGACTAGAGCCCACTTTACAGAACAGCTGCTTTGCCATGATTTTGTTGCTTTCAGAAAAGATTGAACCTGGCCATTACTTTTTGGCAAATCTGTGGAGGAACTCAACACAGAACTGAGTTCATGCACGTAACCAATTGAACCTAATTTAGAATTTGCAAGCGTTGTTAGAAAACTAGTGAGCTTTGGGGGTCAAACTTTGCCACTGACTCAACTATCAACTAGACACCTATTTGGTGACATATATTCATGAAATGTAATGGAGGAATTTCATACTTTACTTTTATTTGTCTAACAAGGTCTAAATAGTAGACCTCATAATTTTGATGAGAGCATAGATTCTAGTCCTGTTTGCATCAATTCCTGCTGTATCTCAATATTAAGAATGTTTATGCCTCTTTTGCAGGAAACTTTCAAGAACATCATGGGAAGTAAGTATGAGCTAAATGTTGTACAAATAGTGAAATTTTTACCATTTCCATGCATGGCAAAAGGAATGCTTGGCTTATCCATCTTTAAAATTTAAATGTGGCTAAGAAAACTGCTAATGTCATGTTTGTCCTTGCAACAGATCTTAATCTGTCGTATCCAAAGATGATTGATGTAGCTGTCCCAGCAAATTTGGTCTGCGGAATCCAATCAAAGCTATGTTGAGCATTAAGAGCCTTGTCTGGCCATATCACACTCAAATTGAAGAAATTGTTGACTTTTGGTTGTAAGTATTAAGGAGAAAAATGCTCAGTGTAAACAAATAAACTGAGGATTCTGAGCCTTGAAGATACTCTACATGGTTTGTAAAAACAATCATGTATAAATTTATAATTTAATGTCAGATTTCAGTGGTTATGCTTCCTGTTGTTCTAAGTATGATTATGGACCATGGTTGTGGTTTCTTATATGTTCTAAATATTCTCCGGAAGTAAAGGATAAAACCTAGTACTGTTCAGTTTATTGGGGAAAATCACAATTACTCAAGTGCAAGACCACAGTGATATAGAATTGTAGAAGAAACTTTTTACAACATATTATGACTTTTAAAACTTTTTGAAAAGGAAAAAACAAGAAATGGAAATGTAATTAAGGACATAGTTAAAAATATATTTAAATATTATCTCTAAAGAAAAAATAATCTTGACCTTTCTGTGATTTGGTTTTGATTTTTGAAGTCCAAATGCTGGACCAAACTTTACTGGCTATGAAGTTTAAACAACTGAAATAAGCCAGAGTTGGCATTCATCATTGCATGGAGAGACATGAATTTGTGATCTATCCTATCTTAAATTTAGGATAAGTCAGCAATGTGTTTCATGAAGGATATATATGTAAAAAGGGTTAATATCTTTCGCAGATTTTTATATTAATTTTCATTATCATTTTTTCTATAGCAGAGCGAAATAGCAGGGAAAGAAAAATTTATAGATTCATTCGTACTCAGACATAGGAAATGATTCAACAATTGTAATGTATTCAACATCTGTAACAGTAGTTTTTGTTTTTTCTTTATTTAATTCTTAATGGTCAATGAATTGACAAAAACAAGAATAAAAATATGTTCAAGGCATCTATCTATAATTACTAGTATTACAATTTGCTTAGTGAACCTAAATATAATCATATTGTCTCTGAATTAGATAATATTTGATGTACAAAGAAAGTTATTTTGGTGACTAATAAATTTCATGTGGGATTTGCCAATGTGTAAATCAATTTTAGCAATTATATAATATGTAATCATAATGGTTGGACAATAAAAAAAAAAAATAGCAAACAGGATAAAAGTCATGCGATTACGATATAATAGTTCATGGCAGCACATAATTATGCTTATTAAGTGGGTAAATTTTGAGATTGATGACATTCTGCACTATTAAATGGCAAATAATCTATAGAAGCAAGTAACGAGGATACTGACTGTAACTTGGCTTTAAAGTTTGAGATTACCCCCAAAAAATAGAATTTGTATATTCTTCTTCTTTTTTTTTTATCATCTTTATGTTACGTCGAAAATAGATAGACATAAAAATTATATGTGTAGTGAAATCTAGAATATATTTTTTTTATATGCAAGAGAAGTTACAAAAAATCTTACATCTATATCTATCTAACATGAAAAAAGAAAGATAAAAAAATGAAACGAGAAATGCAAGAGCTAAACGACATACAATTGAGGGAAGGAAATATGAGAAATATTAATATATTATAATTATAATATATATTTTTATTCTTATAGTAAGAAAAAGATAATGTAAAATTGAAAAATACAATTTTGATTGTAGGTGGATATCATAAAATTGATATATGAACAATAAAATTGATAATTATTTTCTTTTTATCAAAGAGTAAAAATTTATGTTATAATTATATTATATAAATATTTTCCGAAAAACACCTGTCAAGTCTTCAAAAGCAGCTGCCTTATTTCCTTGGAAAGAGTATGAAATTCCTGGTCACCAACAAGAAGGGACTATCCACATGGCAACAAATCTAAAGAAATCTATGGGAGGGAATTGCCAACCAATATACCTCTCTTTGACAGTATATAAAGCAGTATTAGCCTTCATAGAATTCTTAGCTCTTTCAAATTCTTTAACATTCAAAAGAGTTTCCAACCACATCTCCTTTAAAGGTATCATCACCATCAAAGATCATTTTATATCTTTCAGCCCAGATCAAGAACCAGTATATGGCAACTAGGAAAACAAGGCTTCAGTCAAGGTCTTCATATTTTGATTCTTTTGTTGATGCGACATCATTTTTTATGAAGCAATTAAAAAAAAAATTCTTTGACTTACAGAGTACACTAGCTTTCAATCTCTCGCCAACTTCTGTCACTCAATTTGGGCCTGTAACCATCAGCCGCCCCCTCTCCCCCCAGCCTTTCATTTCTTTCACCTCTACACGAGAGCCCTTTCATTTTTCTTTCTTCATTCTTTTCTTCAACATCAGTATTCGACTTACACGCACTACTCTTGTTTGGGTTTTTTTTTTTAATCAAATTTGGAAGCTGTCTCTCGGGGTTAACTACTTGAGAGAGACAAACTAGTAAGGTATACATGAATCATAAAGCCTATTTGTTTTTGCATTTGTGCTTTCTTTTCTCCTTGTTATCGTACGACTTATGATGTTTGTTTTTCAGCAAGTGTTTATTTGAGTTTATTTGGTTGTATATATAATAAGTGCATTTGGAATTTTTTTTTTGTTGTTACAAAATAAAATTTTCTGATATATATATATATATATGTGTGTGTGTGTGTGTGTGTGTGTGTGTGTCTTTGGCTCATCCCTCAGTAACTTAAAAGAAATTCTCAAACTGAATTTACTCACTCAAACTGTAAAACCAAAAAGCACGGTCTAAGTTGGTCTAAAAAAGGAACACAATTTTACACAGTCGCCCAAAATGTAAATCTGATGGGAGTTGATTGGTTAAGTTTCATCCCAAACTAAGTTATAGTTTTCTCATGTGTCACAAGTTGATCTTATGAACAAGTTCAGCAGACAAATATATTCGATTAGATATGAAACTTGATAGAAAAATCAAATATGATATAAATGTCAAGTGGCACAAATTTAGGATTAATTCAACTTATATATTATCTTTATGTTTTTCTCTTGTTTTAGGAGTATTTATGTATTTTACTTAAGATAACTTGTCAAGTGCAAATAAATAAGCACATGATTATAATCTTTAGATTTTTAACTTTGCGTCGATATAAGATATGCATAAAATCCTCTCTAAGCTATGAGAATAGGTTTTATATTAACTCACAAAAAATATGTTTACTTTTGTCATTAAACCTTTAACTCAGAATGCACTTTAAGGAGAAATGTCCAGTGACCCTTGGTGGGGAATTATGACAGTAGTTTAGGAGTTGAAGTGTGTGACTTGGTGCCTTCCCTATACACTCTAAACTCTATAATGAGACAAATTATGAATGAAAGAAGTAATCTTTCTTTAATTTATATTATCCCTTGTTTTTATCTACTTTTGGCCATATTTACCCACATTGCATGAGTTGCAACATTGTTGCCTTTCTATGTGTGCCAATTGCTTACTTGCTTATGGTTGTCCTGATTGTGCTATGATTATGTGTTTGACCCGTTATTTCCAAAGCTTGGGTGGTGTATTAAAAGGTTGGTTGACTTATTCCTTAGGTGGTAAGTGTCTAAGTGTCATACATCCCTACTACTAAACTGCCAGTCCATGACATCTGGTATTAGAGTGTGGTTTAGACCATGCTCTCATTTTTGCGACAGTGCTTGGGAATACACCAACAATGCTAAGGGTAAAGACTAATTCTGAACACTTCGAATCTATTGAGACTAACTTAGGAACCTTGAAGGAGTAGGTGATGTTGTGAGAAACTTATAATTTGATGAAATCCCTAAACTCTTTTGAAGGGCCTAAGATTAGGAATCTCTTGCCCCGTCAAGACTCTCAAAGTGAACAAGGGGGTCATAGGCTTAGGGAGTAGTGACACTCCACATGTCAGTGAATGGCTTGTTCAGAACACTCAAAGGGAGCTAGGGGACACTATCAAGGAACTTGCCAACAAAGTAAAGGTTGTTGTAATGGCTCTTTGGATTGAGATGGGCAACTTGGCAGTCACAATAAAAGTTATAATGTTGGCTAAGGGGAAGCAATTTGCAAGAGGTTGGTGCCTTGGAGAGAAGGGAAAAGTGAAAGTCCCTGAATGTAGGCCGTATGTAGGAGAAAAGGATGCCCAAAAGCTTGAGAATTTCATATTTGATATAGATCAATACTTCCAGGCTTTGGGCATAGATTTCAAGGAGTCCAGGTTGAATAGGGCCACCATGTTCGTCATGAATTGTGCCAAGGTCTAGTGGACTATGAGATTCATGAAGGAATGTGTCAAATTATACTTGGGAATAGCTTAAACAATAATATAAAGTGCATTTCTACCCTAAGAATGTTGACTACTTGGTAAAGCACAAGCTAAGAGAGCTGAGATAGACAAGCTCAGTCTAAAACTATGTGAAGAAGTTCACAACTATTATCTTAGATATCCAAGACCTGACTAAAAAGGACAAACTCTTTTACTTTGTTAACGATTTCTTAAGGGGAGTTGCCACGGAACTCTAAAGGAGAAAGGTCCAAAGCCTTAGGAAAGTAGTGACTATAGCAAAGCATTTATCCAACAACAACATTGGATTTCCTTCTAGCATGAAGTCACAAAGTAATGCCTTGCATTCTGCTAGTAGAAATGGCATACAATTAAGTAAGGGTGGCGAGTCTAACAATGAGAAGCAAGGTAACAGATTGTCTTCTAAATCCCAAAGTTCAGCTTTACCTCAGGTCTCTAAAAATAATAGGAAGTCGAAGACCTTGTCTTATTTCTTATACTGCGGGCCTCACAAGATAGCGGAATGCCCACAAAAGTTTGCCTTAAATGCTTTGCAAGCTAACCTTCGAGAAAAAAGGCAAAGAAGTGACAAGGGTGGTACCAAGGATTTTGAAAATGAGGGTGAGCCTTACGCTAGAATGGGGGCAATTTGACTTTTAGAGCCCCTCAAGTAGCAACAAAAACAATATGGAAGGCTATGTCCTAATTAGGGATCTACCACAATAAGTTGTGTAAGTCAGTAGGGTCCTGACCAACATGGTAATGAAGGGAATTCCTTTTTATATTGGTCATACTAGAGAGCATGGCTTTCACCAGTGGAATGCCACATCTAGTGGAATGTTTTGTGTAGGCAAATCCTTCAAGAGGCACCTATTGTGATGCCAGTGGGCATATGTATATATTTGGATGGTGTTGAGGCAGTAGTTGCTTAACAAATATTTTGTGATCTTACATACAATTCACATAGTCGCAACGATCGATTGGCAACAATGACTTTTGATGCTCACACTACTATGAGAGTGCCATTGTTTAGTCATAAGAAGAGTTTGTGGCAATGACTTTTAAGAGCATAAACATGTGTAGTTAGAACAATAATGACGAACTACTTTTTGTTCAACCCTATTGGTCGTGGTAGGGGACACTATGTGAGCATCATACCCGAGTTTAGGTGTTTAAGACATGTTTGAGAGTACAAGGTGCTACAGAGGCAAAAAAATTTCTTCGTCGAAGACAAGCTCAGGGAGACAAACAGATGAAAGTCAAAAGAGAAGCTCCAGTGAAACAGACAGAAAACTTTCAAGGAGTCATGTCAAGCTGAGGTGTTAAAGACTATTGCTCATTGATGAAGCCCTTATAGACAAGTCAAGAGAAGTTAGGGGAGAAGCCCAAGAGAAGCAGACTAAAGATTCTTATGAAAGCTATGCTAAATTAAGCCATTAATGAGGCCATTGATATTTTTCAAATTGTAGAGAATGTTACAAGTTGGCCTTGTGAACAAGTTCAGAAGGCAAATGTGCTCAATTTGACATAAAACTTGATGAAAAAAAAAATCAAGCATAATATGGAGGTCTTGTGGTACAAATCTGGCATTAATTTGATTAGTGTACTATTTTCCATTTTTCCTTGTTATCAAGGTATTTATGTAATTTTGCCCTAGATAACTTGTCCAATGTAAGTAAATAAGTACTTGAATATGATCCTTGGATTTTTAGCTTCGCATCGATATAAGATAGTGCATAAAATGCCTTTCGAGCTATGAGAGATAGTGTATAAAATGCCTTTTGAGCTATGAGAAAAAGCTTTATATCAATTCACAAAAAATATGTTTAGTCTTTCTATTAGACTTTTAGCTTAAAATAGAGTTTAAGGGGGAGTGTCTGGTGACCCTCGATAGGGAATTGTGGCACTAGTCAAGGGTAGAAGTGTATACCTTGGTGTCTCTCCTACACACTCCAAACCATGTAATGAGGTGTATGATGAATGAAAGAAGTAATCCTTCTTCAATTTATATTGTCCCTTATTTTTATCCGATTTTGGCCACATTTATCCGTATTTGCCTGTATTGCATGAGTTGCACCATTGTCACCTTTCTATGTGTGTTGGTTATCTACTTGTTATGCTTACTTGCTTATGGTTGCCTGATTGTGCTATGATTATGTGTTTGGCTCATTATTTCCAAACCTTGAGTGATGTATTAAACGATTGACTAGTTTATTCCTTAGGTGGTGAGTATCTAAGTGTCATATGTCCTGACTATTGCACTACCAGTTCGTGACACCATGCTAGCCTTAATTATTTAGAAATATGCATGGCCTACCTATGATTATTGGTGAGAATTTGCTCCTGCATGTATTGCCATAAAAAATTTTATATCTTTCTGGCCCATTCTATATCCATCTTAGGTAGATAATTATGAGAAAATTTAATGGAAAATTTGCCACCATTAGATAAACCCCACTTAATATTATCTCTTCTTGTCGTAGCCTTAGGAGGAAGCATAAAGGCAATCTTTAGGCAAATGTCATGGGGAATAATTCCTTTAATCAAACTCCATTTCCATGTACTAGAATTAGAGACATAATTTATAATCTTTTTCTAAGCTTCTTCTTTAGATAATGGTCTAAAAGTCTAGGAAATGAAAGGCTTTAAACCATTGATCTATTAATCATTCCATAAACATGTTTGATCTCTTGAAAGTTTGAGAAATTGCATCAACCACATGTAAGGGTGTTAAACTACAACTTAGATCAGATTGGGTCAAAATTTGCATGGACCGAGCCTAGCTTGTTTAGGCCTGCTTTTAAACAAGCTAATGAACTTTTGGTTTGATCCAGTCTATGACTAGATTGGATCAGTCCATGAGCTAGCTTTTTTTTTTATTTAAATTTAACCTAGAATTGAAGAAAATATGATCAATGAGAAGGTAATGAACAACTAGATCTCCTCTATCAAATATGCATAATTTAAACAAAAGTTGCTATTTAGAAGTGCTGCATTCATGAAAAAAAAAAGTATTACACAACTAGAATAAGTTCAATATCTTCAACAAAACCTATCCTCAACATCTTATCTGCCTTATCAAGGACTTGGAACCTCAGTTGGCTCAAGCCAATATTTTTCCTATCTATATGATCCTACATTCATATGTGCATATAAATTACAAATAACATATTGCATACACAATTTGAAGTTTTTTCTTTAAATATAATTAATTGTCATTGAGAGATAAACAAGATGGCCAGGTAAAGTATGTATAGAACTATAACAATTACCTTTATATGGCCTGGTGTTCCAACAACAAAATCAATGTCTCTTTTAAGTGTAATTTCTTGAGCTTGATATGGACCTCCACCATATAAACAACAAGAAAAAATAGGACCTGGTCCATTGGCTAGCTTGCATCTACACAAGTCCAATCCGTTTAGATTGCAATTTGTCTAACCAAACTCGTTTAGGCTTGTTTTTAAATGAGCTATCACACACTATGTCTAGTTTGTTCCAAACATGGGGCTAGCTGGCAGACCATCGACCCTGTTTAACACCTCTAACTACATGACTCCATGTTTTAGAAACACCTTTTCAGATATTAGAACATTTGGTCACCAGGCGCATTGTGGGAATTTCTGAAATACCACATCTATACTTAGATAAAAAAACCTAGCCCATAGAGATTCCTTCTTTTTAACAATACTCCACCCAACTTTCATAAGAAAAGAAGCATCTCTGGTCTTAAGATGGCATAATCTTAAACCTCCCTTCATCTTAAGACTACTCATTATATCCTATTTAATCAAATGGACTTTCCTTTTGTCATAGGATGACCCCCATAAGAAATTTTTACATTTTTTTTCTAGATCTTCATAGATAATAATTGAGAGTCAAGTTGTTTGCATAGTGGAGAAGGCTTCAAGAATAGATTTTGCAAGAGTTAACCTCATAGCAAATGAGAGAGTGGATGTAATACCTAAAAAAAAAAAAGTTACTGAGGGACTAAAGTGAAAGTTAAAAATTCGTTAGGATTGAATTATAATTTCATACTTTTTAGAAGGGCCTATTTGAAGTCGATGAAAAGTCATGGGGTCAAATTGTAATTTGCCCTATTTCCTTTTATGTATATATATATTTTCCTAACTGGCCTTTTCTCCCTCTAGCTTGATTTTTCTCTGGCGCTCGAAGCTTCTAGCAACTCTGTGTCATCTGGCTCGCTTCCGTTCTCTGTTCATCATCACCGTCTGACAGTCGATCACCTCTCTTCCTTTCTCTGACACTTCCTCCATCATGGCGTGTGCTGCAACTCAATTGAAGCTTTCTGTGGATGTTGCAACCCGAAGCTTTGACATTTGATCTACTCCTTCGGTCTTCCTTCATTCAGTGAGCTCCAACATCGTTCTTCCCTCCTTCTAGCTCTCCGGCAACCTTCCTGCACCAGACTAGCTTAGTGATGCCTTCTTCCTCCCTTTTCGACGAGCTTCGACTAGCACAAGAACTGGCTTATTGGCAACAATCCGACTGGTAGCGAGCTTTCCACCTGCACTTTGGAAGGTGGTGAGTAATTCTAAAATAAAAACTTTATTTTATAACTTACCTACATCAACTTTCCAATTAGATCTAGTTTGAACAGTAAATTTCAAAGTTGATGAAAGTTGAAAATTTTCTTGTGAATCCAATCTAGATATATTCCTTTGGACAGAACAAGCACACCAATAACTAATTTTGGAGCTTCAGCTGAAAAACCCAAGTTAACTAACCCAGCTCCTAAGGAATGTTTAAAGTGAGTAGACAATCCTCCTCACTGAATGATTCCATTTGTGAATATAAAATTGTTAGTCTGGATGGGTGCCCTAGACTAATTTGATTGAGTTCTATTGCATCTACGACTATACATTATGTGGATTTAGATATTAAAGGTTGAATGTTCATCTTATATTGCATTCATCGTGCATTGCATACATAAGATGAAGTCCATGGTAGAAAGTTATCTCATTCAATCAATCCTATAAGGAGTTATGGGATGTAAGTGTGATTATTAATGATGTAAACTTCTGTACCAAAATGACACTAGTCAAAATCTGATAATTGGGCATTATTGGATCTATTGAGACTAGATGCTGGGGCGTTTCTCATATGATGAGCAGTTGATCTCACGGCTGAGATGTAAGTGAGTTACATCTGAACACACACGTGGACACGACCCAGTTAATTTGGAAAAACATAACCGGTAATTGTGATCTTGTTTGATCCACTTGGAGATACTGTATGGAGTTACGTCATCAATTAATCTCTAGTGGTGATCGCATGACTGATCCTTTGACTTGAGATTGAAGGATGTCTTTTACATGAAAGGTTATGCTTTGACTAAGTCAAACGT
>JANHAO010009688.1:0-18204 GCA_026873985.1 Saraca asoca
GGCTTGTAGGGGGTTTCCTGATGGAAAGGGACTCCTGAAGGTGACCTTCTACGCCGGTCACGGACCTCGGTTTTGGGTCGTGACACTCTTCCACCATCAGGTCTTGTGTCTCAAATCGACGGTTGGAATATCACTGGCTTCTCTTACCTCCCTGGTTGTAGGACTAGCGAGTTAAGGTCTCATGCCTTTGATTGATTTTGTTTGGGTTTTCAACTTGATGCAAACTCTTATGTTGTTGATTATTACAATGCTCACAAGCTCGATGGACCT
The DNA here is from genome assembly GCA_026873985.1 of Saraca asoca. Lineage (NCBI taxonomy): Eukaryota > Viridiplantae > Streptophyta > Magnoliopsida > Fabales > Fabaceae > Saraca > Saraca asoca. The sequence continues at coordinate 271 of JANHAO010009688.1, forward strand.
TCGATCTTGTCTATGAGTTGGAAAAATGAGCTGGTGTAGTAAGCTGAAGGACTCTAATTATCCTCTCCTCTCGAGCCCTTTCACATGGCTGCTGGAGTGCTTCTCTGGACCAAACAACCTTAACCTGCTTTTGTGCTCCTTAAGCTTATACTTGTGTTAATACTTTAATTGCCTTAGCTAACTCTTTCATCGTACTTTCTAGTGTTTTCTGATGTTGATGCCATATTTGCACTTTATCAGCCCCAAGAATAATTACAATAGGTTGGCGGTAGGCCATGGGGGCAAGTCGACAGTAATACCTATTACAAGTTCGAGGGGAATGCCTGGCACAAAAAGATTTGGTTCTCTCTGTTGCTTTACGTGACCTTTTGACTGGTTAATTGGAGCGTTTGAACTTCTGGTGATTCTTCCTTTAGTTATCGTAGTTGAATGAAAAATTAACCAAAATACAGTTTAAGGGCCTTCCTTCTAAAGTCAAAATGTTGACGATGAAATCTGATCAACCAATAAAGTTCAATAAACCCTTAAACTGCAATTTGGTAAATGTAAAGAATGAAAGAGAGATAGTGGGAGAGAGGAAGAGCAGGGGAGGCACCGAGAGTTTTTAACGTGGTTCAGCTAAAGTCAGTTGTTGACCCTTACGTTCACGTTAGTATTATTTCTTAGTCTTTCTATTGAGTATTGAATGTACTTATGGAGTATCTGTGTTTCTACAAGGAATTTCCCCCATCTAAATATGTCTAAGGATTTCTCCATTGTACAATAAACTCAATCCCTATTTATGGTTGCTAGGGTGTAGTCAAAAAGGGAAAATAATAATTTAATTATAGGTTGATTTTTGTAAGTTGGGGTTTGTAAGTTGGTCATGCAAGTGAGTTCCGTTCTCATATTTAACCATAGTGAGTTTTCTGAAAGATGATTGAGATGACATGTTTTAACCAACGAGCTGAAGCTCATTGTCAATCGACCTAGAGCTACTGCTTTGATCCTTATCTTGTGATTCGAGCTTGTATTTAGCTATCTGGTGCTTTTGTCCAATGACTTCAATTTTGGACGAGCTGGGCCTCTTCCAATTGGACTTATTTGTTGGGCTTTTGCCAGCCCATTTTACATAGTTTCAAAAATACCCCTAACATAACATATTATAATTATTTATTTTTAAAAGAAAAGTGATAAATATAATAAATTATAATTATTTATTTCTTAAAGGAAAATCTATTAAATGATAAATTACAATAATCTTTTTAAAAGAAAAATCTGAAATAATATTTTAAAATCTAAAATATTATTAAAGTAAAAAAAATTCAAATGAATTATAAAATACACATATATCCTTTTATGCCATTTTACATATAAATAACTAATAATAAACAACTAACTTTATCAAATATCTTTATGCCAACTAATCTTATCAGTTGATCAAATTAACTAATACAATTGGCTATCAACTAACCACTAATATAACTATCAACTAACCACTAATTCAATGAGCTAATAGCTAATATAATAATGTGATTATCAGAGAAAACCATAGAATTATTTATGATACACAAACTCAATTATGGAACTTATATATTTATGAAATTTCACATCTTATTTTATCATTAATAATTATTTCCATTCATATAATTGATGAAAAAAATAAAAGAATTATTGGTTAGGAACAATAGTATAATTTTAGGAAAAATATATTTTACTCATATGTGGTATGATTTTAATTTCATTTTATCTAGCAATAATTTAAAGTATCGTACAGAAGCAATATATAGTTTGCATCGTTAATATTTTATTTATTTGTCTAATTTTTTTATCAAAATCTAACTGATTTTGTCACATACCAATTATATGTTAATTAATTTGACCTTGACTGCATCAATCATTCCCAATTTCTCCTTTTGTCTAAATCTAAAACTTTAAGAATCAAAGGTAGATTTTTCTTTAGAGTTTCAAATTTAGATAAAAGAGAAAATTGGGACGATGTGGATATAAGCATGATTAAATTAAGGAGTAAATGACTGGTATGTGACAAAATTCGTTAGATTTGAATAAGAAATTAGCATATGTGAGCAATGTGTAAACAGTGCAAACTACAAACTATATGTTATCTTTTTGTGGTATTTTAAATCATAGATAACTAAATTGAAATTGGAACTATACTATGCAACTTTTGATATCAACATTATGGTATAAAAATTATTTTCAATGAAAACTAAAAAAAAATTAGTCAACAAAGATCAAAATCGATTTTTTTTTCCCCTAGAGAAACAAACAGCAAACATGAGGGAGGATCTAAGGGGAAGTTCTATTAGTTGGATAGTTGTCACAATCTGGCTGAACTCGCTCAAAAATATAGAGAGAAAGCTTTAGCAAAGTGGATGAGTCCTACTAAAAGAGTAAAAGCAGCAAATCGTCAAATGTCAATGACTATATAAAGGGCAGTTCGGGCCACCGAGCTTGGATATCAATAGGGCTACAAAATCACAAGGCATCATTCGCACCAGTCCCGTTTAGCTCTCGTTCTCTCTCTCTCTCTCTCTCTCTCTCCGTCTCTTACTGCCAAATCTCACTCCCTGTGTGACTCTTCCTCAGGCAAGTGCTATTCTTGCGCTCTCAACTTCCCAGTTATGATTGAATGTACTTTTCCTTTCTTGGCTAAGATTTACGTCGTACAGCAACTTTAGGGCTCTCAGTTGGAAATTCGTGAACTTTCGGCCGATTGTTTATCTATATTTCTAAGCATTCGTAGATTCAAATTTCGATTTTTTTTTTTTGTTTTTGGTCTGGGTTTTTAGTTTTCAGCTAGGTTTTATTGAGTGGGAGAATGAAAGTTCGATTTTTTTATGCGATTCGCAGTTCGTTTGTGAAAGTCAGATGATTTATATGTTCCTTTTGATTAAGTGTAATTGGGTTCTGTGAGAATTTGAATTAGATGAATACTTTTAGCTTTCAATGACCAAAAAGAAAAAAAAAAACTTTAAGCTTTCGTATTTTGGGTGATTTTGTGTTTTCAAATGAGTGTCTATATGCATAGCTATGATGGAAGTTGCTCCCAATGCTTACATTCCGGTTACTTCATAGTGAATAACTGTGAGCTGTGGTGATGCCCTTAATTAGAAATTTAAAAAAAGAAGGGTAGAATTGAAGCTGAACTGAGGTAATTGAGTATGGTGCTGTATTCCGCTATTTATGTCTTCTCGTTATACAGGTTGTTTGCAATGACAGAACCTTCTAAAGTCATTCACGTTCGAAACGTTGGGCATGAAATATCCGAGGTACTCTATCTCTGTCTTGCAGTGCCGAATTGCTTTAGCTGTTTTAAAGTGACCAAGATTAAATACTGATGAAGAGAGTGAAACTCCTGTTTGAGTTTGAATAATATATTGTAATCTCTACTGTTATCTGTGAAAATAATTATTAGTTTAGATTTTGGCATTTCTGTAAACTATATTACTTTGCCTATTTGAGCTATTGATTGTGATATTTTTGGTAAATTCTGGTCTGGATTTTGATACTTTTTGGTAAAATACTGGTCTGGGATCTGTAAATTAGATTGATTATAAATTCATAGGTAACTGATACTATGAAGTAGTTATGAGACAAATAAAATTTGAAACTAGTCATGTCTTGAAGCATGATCCTTTTCTCTTCTTCTCTTCTTACCATTAAAAAGAATAATAATTCATTGAGGAGTGAGGAAACAACAAAGAGGGGTGACAGTGGCGATTTGCTTTATAATGGAAAGAAAGACTTAAATGCATGGATGGTAAAGAATTCGTGTGCTGAACCCAAAAGTAAAGCCGGATGAAGGAATCTACCCCACTTAATTCTCTAAATCTTAGAGTGTTACCTTGTTTGGTTGCAGAATGATTTGCTTCAGCTATTTCAGCCTTTTGGGGTCATAACTAAGCTTGTGATGCTGCGTGCAAAAAATCAGGTTTTCTTTTTCATGCTTATAATTAAAAAAAAAAAAAAATGCTGTTTGCCTTAGAATTTCAAATTTTGTGTTTTTCAATTTTTCGTGGTAAATACTTCTAATGTTTGCAGGCTCTTCTCCAAATGCAAGATATTCCTTCTGCAGTTAATGCTTTACAATTTTATGCCAATGTTCAGCCAAGCATAAGGTACAAATTGATTATTGATTTCTTTATTAGGAAACTTCACACGAGTGCCTTAAATAATTGTTTGATAACCTGAACCTCTGTCATTTTTAGAGATTTGGAAAGTGCTACTTTTTCCTGTTTATTTTATGATTGCCTTAATGTAGTTCTTTGTGTCTTTTCACTCAGGGGGAGAAATGTTTATGTCCAGTTTTCCTCACATCAAGAGCTAACAACAATGGATCAAAGTCAAGGACGAGGAGATGAGGTTGGCATCTTGTGTTTCTATATTTATATAGGGGAACTGTATATGCTTCTTGTTTTTTCTGCAAGAAAGCATAGAATCAAGCAGCCTTTGTGTTGCATATCTCTTTTACGTCAAAATCTTAAGTTCCCCCATTTTATCTTTGTATCTTCATGGCAAATTGTTTGAAGTCAGTGGGTTTGGTTTACTGTGTTAAATTGTCAACGTTATGTAGTTATTCTTCCTCTCTATCATTTGCTTTTCTATTTATTCTCCTTTCTCTCTCTCTTCTCTCTCTTTGCTGTTCTGCTATTGGGAACTGCTTGGATGCACAGCCAAATCGAATTCTATTAGTTACTATCCATCACATGCTGTATCCTATAACAGTGGATGTGCTGCATCAAGTGTTTTCTCCCCATGGATTTGTGGAAAAGATTGTAACGTTTCAGAAGTCTGCTGGTTAGACTCTCATATTTCTCCCTTTCTCTTTCTCTCTCAATTGATATTAAGTTTTTGGTGCTTGTGGGATTCAACTGGGTGGAATGAAGCTATATTTGGTCACCTAGAGTTATATTATTTTGTAAGTAAATGAGAAAATATGAAGATAGAGTTCTTTGGTTTTTATGGAAATTGGCTTTTTAATCCTTGAAAGTATAGCCTAATGCATCATTAATTTGTATCACGTTATGTGATGTGTGACTTGATATGAGAATTATCGTTGTATGCTAATGGTTTCATCCATTATTTGCAAACTGTGCAGGGTTTCAGGCCCTCATTCAATATCAATCACGTCAGAGTGCTGTTGTAGCTAGAAGTACACTTCAGGTATTTTCATACCTACTCTGGGCATGGGAATCTGGTTTGCATGGTAATTTAATAATCTTTCTGAAATAATGATTGTATTTTTGGAAATTTATAGGGACGAAATATTTATGATGGATGCTGTCAACTTGACATTCAGTTCTCCAAGTAGGTTAAATTCCCTAAACACGGTTCCTTTATATTTTGATGTGTGGGTTTAAAAGGCTTTTGTTCTGCACGTTTGCTAGTCATTATTGCCCTGCATCCTTTCTTTCTCTTACTTTTCTCTCTTTGTTTCTTATTTTCTTTAAATTCAGTTATGGGTATTAATTTATTTTGTGCTGCAGCCTTGATGAATTACAAGTGAACTACAATAATGATCGGTCAAGGTGCTTCAGTCAGTTCTTGGATTTATGTTTTGTTCACTTTCACTCTCTTTTTTTTTGTTAACCTCTTTTAACATTGCTTCTTCGTTTATTGCTTATTTTCTACAGGGACTTTACAAACCCAAATCTGCCTACAGAGCAAAAAGGCAGACCTTCACAAGTATGTAATGTGTATTTTTTTAGGAAAAAAAATAAAAATAGGTTTTGATTATCTTTCCAACTAAGTTCTAATCTCTTTATACACTTATCTGGATCCTCCATGAAACAGCCTGGATATGGTGATGCGGGAAACATGTATGCTGTTCAAGGTTCTGGAGCCCGATCAGGTGCTAAATCTTGGAAATTGTTTTTGTTGGTTTGTTTTGATCCTGATATTGTAATCCTGTTGCTTACTTGCTAATTTCTGTTTTTTTTTTTCAGGTGGATTTCCACAGGTGGGTCTACTTGGGCCAAGTTGAAGTTCCATTTGAAGATTTTCACTCATGCTTTATGACATGACGAAGTTACTACATTGTCACACCTTATGAGAAATGGCATAAATGATGTGTAGTGGCTGATGTTAGTTCTCGTATTTGTCTAAATGTACTATGCACCTTCCTTGTCTGATTGGAGCCAGCCAACTGTGGGAGTTCCACTCTGTTGATTTTCTGCAAACTGCTTCATGATAGGGCTTTTGGTTTTAGATTTTTCTGTTTTTTGGGTAAGATGGGGGTAGGAGGAGTAGTTTGTTGCATTCATTGCTTAATTTTATTCCATTTTGTAATGAATGGCATGATATTATGAAGACATATACTCTAAATATTTGAGTTAGCTGGCTGATAGTATGCATCAGACTGAACTCTTATTATTTTGAAATCTAGATGTCCAGTGCTGCAGCCATCGCAGCTGCCTTTGGGGGAGGTTTGCCTCCTGGAATAACTGGGACAAATGACAGGTGCACTGTTCTTGTCTCGAATCTTGATCCTGATGTAAGAACCTATTCCTCTTCTATCTATTTATTTTTCTATCTCTGTGTATATCTCTCTCTTTACACTTTGCTAGAAAGTTCTCCCTTTTTTCCATTTGGCCTGAAACTTCATTATTTCAGAGAATAGATGAGGATAAGCTTTTCAACTTGTTCTCCATTTATGGGAACATTGTTAGAATTAAACTTCTCCGAAATAAACCAGATCATGCACTTGTTGAGATGGGGGATGGCTTCCAAGCTGAATTGGCAGTACATTTTTTGAAGGTTTGTTTCTTGTATTCACTGCAGTTTATATATCTCTACTTTTTTTATTGACATTTGTTCTCTTATGAGATCAGTGGCAAGAGAACCAGGTACTTTCCTTCAGTTTTCAACATTTATTTTAGCCTGCAATGTCAACTAAGGTCTCTTTTAAACACCCTCATGTTCCTATACTAGGGCATAATAGTGCTTATAGTGAGCTTTTCTTTGGGAGCTGAATTAGGACCTTTTCTTTTAAATATCTAGAGACTAGACATGTTTTTGCATTCATTAGTTTGGCGTGCAATGGTGATTTTGTTGAATAATTGGTAGTAGTCCATTTGGCAGTGGTATAAGTTTCCTTTATAAGCATGCTTTAAGAATTAGGTGATGCCATCAATTTATTGTTAATAATTAAACTGTAATTATTAGTGCTTGGTTTGTGTTGCTGCTTATGAGAAACTAAAAGCTGGAGAACTGCATTTTCATTATACTGTATTAATATCAAAGTCATGCTGAGATGTGATGATCTACATCAAGGTGTATGTACTGAATCTTTTAGTCATCTGGAAGCACTCGTACTTGTGGCCCATTTATTCACATCTTTATGGAGTGCCAACATAGGCCTACAAATTAATCTGTATTCTATCTGCGAGAGAGGTGTTTTGCTTTAACCTGGCATTTAATAATTTTTTCCTGCTTTTGATATATAGGGAGCCATGTTATTTGGGAAGCGATTAGAGGTCAACTTCTCAAAGCATGCAACAATAACACAGGGTGCTGACACACATGAGTACATTAATTCTAATCTCAACCGTTTCAATCGTAATGCTGCTAAGAACTATCGGTATTGCTGCTCCCCAACAAAGATCATCCACTTGTCCACTCTCCCCCAGGATGTTACTGAAGAGGAGATTGTGAGCCTTCTAGAAGAACATGGAACCATTGTCAACAGCAAGGTCTTTGAGATGAATGGAAAAAAGCAGGCTCTGGTTCAATTTGAAACTGAGGAGGAGGCTACCGAAGCCCTTGTGTGCAAGCATGCAAGCTCGCTTTCTGGCTCAATAATCCGGATCTCCTTTTCCCAGTTACAGAATATTTAGAGAGCCTAGTAAGAGCAACTTGGTAAAGGGTAGTTAAGCATATTTGGGGTAAGGATTCTGAATTTGGGAAGGATATTTTTATGCAGATGATGGCTGTCTTCAATGTCTTGTAATGGTCTCTTTGCGTGCTATTTTATTGATAAGATCTGCTCTGACTTTCTCTTTTAATAATTTATCTTCTCATCTCTATTGCCTCTGCTAGATCTTTAGGTTGCTAACTTTAATAGAGTGAGGAGTAGATTTTTCTTAGCAAATAGGTAGTGTTGAAGAATAGAAAGAAGGGGGGGGGGGGATCACTGCTTATTGGAATTGAGGGAGTGATTTTGGTTTTTAATTCTTTGTTGTATTTGTTGTGTAAATCTGGCTAACTAGGCCATTCTGTTGTATTCTCAATCCATAATTCCATATGAAAAATTTTCTTGTCCACCTCTGCAAAGAGCTGCATTATTGTTTTTGGTGCTACTTTTTGTATCTCCTTCCCCTTTTGCTGCAGCTGCTTATTTCTCTCTCCCTCTACTCACTTTCTCTCCCTCTCTTATGCTCTCTCCCTCTCTCACTTCCACTCTTGATTATTTCTCCTTCTGGCATGCAAATGGACAGAGAATATATTCATAATTTCCTTCTCTTCCTCCACACCTCTCTTGTCCCCTCTTCTATAAGGCTGCCCTTCCCGTTTAAAATTATCAGAAAAGAGAAATGTAATTAGAAAGGACAGAAATAAAAGTGGTGTTGTGGCCTTTGTGTGGTTTTTGCAACTTATGTTAAATCTTGAGATAAGACCTGAATATCAGAGTTTATAAAGCTATGTTCTGAATCGGCACATTAGTTCTAACAGGTTTTAGTAGCTTTACTAAGTATAACTTTTTCTTTTGGCTTATTTAAACCATTGGAGAGGTTCCATTTTACTAATTATAACCTTTTCTAATTATAACTTTTTCTTTTGGCAAATTTAAACCAATGAAGAGATTCCATTACAAAAGAAAAAAAAATCGATGACATTGGAATTAAATATTTTCATTTTCACTTCAAAATTACCAAGAAAATAGATGACATTGCAATCAAATATTATCCTTTCGATCATTGGTACCATGCAATGAATCCTCCATGATTGCTGGTACCATCATTTATCAATTTCTACAGAGTGAGGGAAGAAAATTTGTGCAGTGTCCAATTCAAGTGACAATCGGTTTGTGAAAAGTACTTTCACCCTCGGAATTATCATTTAACTCATCTACTTTAAATTTGATGGAATCATTTTACATAGAATTGTAAAAAAATAATAATTTAAACTATCATTTTCGTTAAATGCAAAGTACACATGATCACGTTCGCTGTGAACCGAAAGATTATTTATAGATTTTGATCTAATAGTCACAAGTAAAGATGCGAGATTCTGCATATATAGAACTAGTCTTCCTTTTCTATTTTCAGTTAAAATCTTGTTCATTTTGTACAAAATCATGATATTTTCTGCCTCGTAAGAGCTAAGTAGCTAATAAGAAAAGGAAAACAAGCAGTACGTTCTGATAACGCTCAGCGCCATTCAAAGGCACCAAATATGGCACTGAACAAAATGGCACTTGGTCCAACCATCGAGTTCTAAGGATCATATTAACCCGAATCCCTCGTCAAATGGATTCGTATTTGATCCGCTTGTCCCACCCATGGATGCTCCACAACACTCGTTGGAACAGGACTTCTCAACTTCATTGTCTTCCATCCAATTTTACCCTTGCCTCAAGGAATTCTCCAAGGTCGTTCAAGCTGGATTGCAGCAGAAGTAGAGCCCAGAAGGATATCGCTTTCGACGAGGCAGCTTTCGAGGCTGAGAGACTCAGCCTCGACGCTGAAGCTCGGGAAACCATGGCCGAGACTTCGCGGAGAGACACGGAAGGCCGAAATGAAGATGACCCAAAAGCTTGGAAATGGGTAATCCGAAAGAGAATTTGGGACATAATGGAAGCCCAGAACTTCGCCCAGAACCCACGACCCGTTCACCATCGGATTCCCAATTTCGTGGGTGCTTCAGTTGCAGCCGAAAAGGTAAGTGCTTTTCGTTTTGTACTGTATATTTTTAGTTTGCCTGAAGAAAAGTATGTGATGAATTTTCTCATTCATAAGTGAAAGTGAATAAAGGAAATGGCTGTTTCTTAGAATTTGAGTAGAGTTGTTTGATTTTTGGCAGTTGAGGGAGCTAGATTTGTTTCGTGTTGCACAATGTGTGAAGGTTAACCCGGATTCTCCTCAGAAGCAAGTCAGGTTTTTCACTCTCACAGGTCAGCTATTTTATTCGGCGTCTGTATATGACTGTTGGGAGAGAAAGAGGAATTATTTTTCTATAAACAAGTTCATTTACTGGCAGTTGCTTATTAGATTGTCTTTCACGGTTTGAGCTATATTACGGAGGGACATGTAGTTGTGAAGAAAAAAAGAGAATGCCTAGAAAATAAGTTGATTTCCGTGCAGATGGAAAGAAGTTGCTAACTCCTCAGCCACGTTTGAGGACGGGATTTTTCTCTGTACTTGAATCCCATTTCTTAAATCTGGGTACGGTCAAGGAAGCTTGCACTTCTGTTGGGGTTGCTAAGTACGGGCGGCCAATTGGATTAGATGAAAAGATAAAGGTTGATCTTATTGTCATTGGATCAGTTGCTGTTGATCCAAGGACAGGTGCTCGATTGGGAAAGGGAGAGGTAATACAAGCGTTTTTCTTTTTCCTGCTTATGTTTCTCATCTGCTCATTTTCTGGCCTATTCATTTCCAGGCCCAAACTGTACTAGACTAGACTCTTAAATACCTAGAAATAACCAGCAAAACAAGAACCATCTATGTCTTCAGCTTAGTAATTCCACTTGGTGGAATAGTTTATAGCTCATTTAGCTGGAGGGTGACTTCTTAAATGCTTTTGGTATTAGACCTTGAACTTCTATTTTCCTTTGATCTGAATAAAGATTGAACTGCAGGGGTTTGCAGAACTTGAATATGGCATGCTGCGTTACATGAAAGCTGTTGATGATTCAACCCCAGTTGTCACCTCTGGTAACATTGGTTTTGCTTCTGCCACTTAATCATACTCATTTGGTGGTTTCTCTCTTTCTCTTATGCCATGTTTTAACTTTTAAGCAATGCATACCTGAAGAAGACTTGTTTATAAACAAGGTTTCATTTTATATAATGAAAACATTTCAATAATCCCATGCTTAATATCGTTTTCTATTAAAATGAAGACATTGCAAGTTGTTTAAATCCTCTTTCCCTTTGCCCTCTCTGGTTATACACTGTATTCGTAGCCATTTGACCACACCATTATCAACTATTTTGATTTGCTTCATACAACTTATTATATTTCTTTCATTGGACAAAATTTAACCTGGGAAATACACTTGCAGTGCATGACTGTCAACTGGTGGATGATATTCCAGTTGAAAAGCTCTTAATTCATGACGTGCCTGTGGACATCATATGTACTCCTACTCAGGTCATCTTCACACAGACTTCAATTCCTAAGCCTCAAGGTTGGTAAAGCCATTTTGTCTGAGTGGCATTCTGCATTCTGCATTTTCATTTTCATTCAATTCATCTCTTACGAGGGAAGGCTCAATTTAGTGGGGAACCAACCATGAATAATGTGGTTTTCATTTCCAATTTTTTCCCCATATAATTCATGATTTGCGATTGTTACAAACACTTGAACTAAAATTTGAGTACAGGAATTTATTGGGACAAATTGTCTCCTGAGAAGCTGGGACAAATTCAAATACTTCGGGAACTCAAGAAGAGGATTGAGAGAGAGACTGGACAAAAGCTTCCAACTGGTCCATCAGAGAAATTACCACCAACTGCTCAACGACGGCATTAAATCACTGGAGACATTTCTTAGAAGCCTTATTGAAAGTTAAGAAAACTTGAAAGCATAATCATCCTTGGTGAAAACATGTATGTATTACAAATGTTTAATTGGTCATTCTTTTTATATATATATATATATATGAAACTGTATGTACATAACTACATATATTAATTTATGTTTGAGCAACAAGTTTTTACATTGCTGTTGCGTTTGTTTGGTATATTTAGAATACGAATTACAACTGTGAATATGAAATAAATGTTATAAATATGATCTTAATTGTGAATTGTGGATGTCTATATGATCCTTTATATTCTTTTAACTTATATAGGATATGTATCTTAATTGTAGATGTTCATAAGATCTTTTTGTTCTTCTAATGTATATAGGATTCTTTTTATTTTTTTCTTTCTTAACTGACGTAGGTTTTGTTTATATGATTTATTTATTTTTATGGTTATTTTGTGATATTATTAAGTGAGGGTAACATATGGAGTTTATATTCTGTAAATAGTGGGTTATAAGAAGGCATTTTATGCAATTGTGAAAAAGAGAAATTCTCCTCCTCTTTACTATTTATGTTGTACTTCTCATCTGTTTCTTTAGTATTTTCTTACTTTTTTGCTTTACTTTTATAGCAACTTATCAACACACATGTTTAACATTTGAGCATTTGAATTTTGGTAAGAAAATTCTATCCATATGCTCTTTAAATTCAAGAAAATTTTTATCCTTGAGTTTTTCTTTTGTTTAACGATAAGAGAATATATCTTATAATTATCATGATTTATTTTTACTTTGTGGTCATAATTTTTTTATGTCTATACATTCATTCTTATGGTGACTGATGATACTTATTTTTTAATATGTCATATTACATGCCCTTTTTTTTTATCCCTGATTATTTCTAATCATGAGAATATATCTTATAATCATCATAATTTACTTTTACTTTGTGATCATAATTTTTCCATGTCTATGCATTCATTCTCATAATGGTTGATAATGCTCATTTCTTTATATGTTGTGTTACATGTTTTCAAGTCATTGGTTTTCTTTATGTGATGTTACATGGTTCTAAGTTATGCATTGCTTGATTATGATATTGTATGTGAGATCTCAAAATGTTTATATGGTTAATTAAAATTGAAATATATTATCATATTTTAATAAATCTGTGGTTAAAAGATACACTGTTTTTTCTTTAAAATAATATCTAAGACTTTAAAAAAAGTTATTTGATGCATTATATGAGAAAAGATAAATATTGACTTTGTAATTCTATAATTTTTTTTTATTTATGGTATACTAAAGTTATAGGAATCTATAAATCTTATCTAGATTATTAGAATTCTTAAATGTAATCTATTTTTATGAATCCTTTTAAATGAATAAATAACATCATGGCCATACAAGCTCATAATTTAATTTTTTTATAGATATAATAAAAAAATTGAGACTAAAATTAAAGTGGCACAACTATAATCAATTTGTTTTATTTACTAACCTTAGTTTTATAATCAGTTTGTTTTATTTTCAAATCTTTGTTAGTTTTGCACCTATAACAGGATTATTTTCTCTCATATTCTTTTTACTAATTTTGGTTTCATATATTGTTTTTGAATAAACAAAGTCATGAGAAAATGTTTTCTGTTTTGATTTTGATATATTACTTAAATGTTTTTCTATTCCAGCAAATTAATCTCTATTAATGAGAATATTCTCTATCTGTTAAAGAGAAAAAAAATATTTTCTACTTTCATGTTTCAAATACCCTATTAAAGTAATAATAAGAAAAAAATAATATTTTGCATTGATTTTATGTCTTATTGCTCCTAACAATATTGAGAAAGAATATATCTAAAAAATTGTTTTACAAGATTTCATGCTAATTGTGACTGAATAAAATAAAGATACTATGTAAAGTTTATGAAACTATTATAACAATTTATACTTAATTATTTGCAGTGAATATGATAACACTTCATACCCTAAAGTAAATATGATAGAAAATAAAGAATTTTGATATTCCATATATAATCAAGTGAATATGAATCATTTAAATAATTTTTATACTATTCCTAGGAATGAATGTATTGAGAGAGAGAGAGAGAGAGAGTTTTGCTAAAAACAAGGCCAAAATAAATATCTTAATCATGATTATTATAGGAATACCACTTGAAATAGAAGAATAAGAAAGAAAAAATAAATGTGTTTCGTAGATTGGTAAAGGCATATATTGATATTATATCCTACTGTACAAGATTAATATGAATACTCATAAAATATTTAAAGAAACAAGTAATATTTATATACGTGAGACTTGAAATGAAATTGATCACGTACCTATAGTATATGTATATTGTGAAAATTTATTTTTCTTTCATTTTGTTATTTGTAATAGTTCTTGTAATATATATATATATATATATACATTTTCATTTTAATAAGTATAACTTCACAAGTATAAATTCAATTGAAGCAAAATTCATAGCGAACCAGAAGTTCACTTGAACTAAGGAGACACATGGATATTTTCCAAAATTTGGTTGCATCCAAGATTAATGATGAAGATATATGCCTTAAGGATAGTGCAACACCATATATTATACTTACAAATAAAAAATGTTTTAATAAAAAGTGTTTTTCTTCTTTGATAATGAGTGAAGCAAATGTTAATACAATATTTGTGTAGTACAATTAAATTACATGAACATTAGTACAATTGAAACACAAGCCATAGTAAACCAGAAGTTTACCGATCATAATAATTTTGTTGTTTGACATGACTAATTAGGTCATTCTAGACCAACAATTACGTGAAAAATAATTGAGAATTAATATGGACATTCAATGAAGAACTATTAGATTCTTTGACCAAATGATTTCTCATGTGTTACTTGTTCTAGAGGCAAGTTAATTTTTTGCTCATCACCAATTAAAATAAGGACCAAATCCCTTGCATTTATGGAGTGTATAAATGTGATATATATATATATATATATATATGTATATGGACCTATTCACCCACCATGTAGACCATTTAGATATTTTATGATTTTGATCGATGAGTAGTCAAGATGGTCATATGTGTGTTTGTTATTAACTCGTAACCTATCATTTACGAGATTGCTAGTCCAAATGATTCGGTTATAAGCACATTTTCCAGATTATCTAATCAAGACAATTCATCTTGACAATGCTAGTGAACTTGCTTCTCATGCTTTCAATGATTATTATTTGTCTATTAGGATAATTATCAAACATCCTACAGCACATATTCATAAACAAAAATGGTCTTGCAGAATTGTTTATCAAGCACCTTCTATTAATTGCAAGATCATTACTTATGAGAAGAAAACTTCCAATTTCTGCTTTAGGTCATGCTATTTTTCATGCATCAATATTGATTTGCATTAGGCCAATAAGTTATCATAAGTTCTCCCCTTTACAATTGGTTTTTAGATAGGAACCAAATATTTGCCATCTAAGAACTTTCGGATGTATGGTATATGTTCCAATTGCTCTATCACAATACACTAAGATGGGTCCTTAAAAAAGGTTGGGAATACATGTTGGGTATAAATCTCCATCTATAATTAAATATCAAGAACTATTAACTAGAGATTTATTTATAGCTTGGTTTACTAATTGTTATTTTGATGAATCAATTTCTCTGATATTAAGAGGAGAAAATAAGTAATTGGAAAAAGAGATTTGTTGAAATGAATTATCATTGTCTTATCTTGATCCTAGTACAAAGCAATGTGAACTGGAAGTTTAAAATATAATTCATCTGCAAAATTTAATAAATGAATTCCCATACATGCTCATCAACCCAAAAAGAGTGAATAAATCATATGTACCAGCTGTTAATGCTCCAATTAGAATTGATGTCCCTATAAGACAATCTTCTATTGCTAATAAGTTCAAAGCACCCATGAAGCGTGGTAGATTAGTTGGTTCCAAAAGATAAAAATCCTAAAAAAAAAAATGGGAGTAAATAATCAAGATGATCAAATCGAGGACGTGATAACCCCATAAAAGTCCTAAGGCAAGACTACAATTCTAGAAGAAATTCAAGTATATGAAATTTGTGAAAATGAAGATATCTCAATAAATTATTTCATGACTAGGAAAAGATAGAATTGAAATGAAATAGACATTGATGATATTTTTGCATATAATGTAGTGCTTAATATCATACATGATAATGAGGATCTTGAACCAAAGTCTATTGAGGAATGCAGACATAAAGATGATTGGCTAAAATGGAAAGAAGCAATTGAGTCAAAATTGAATTCGCAAAGCATGAAGTTTTTAGACCTATAGTCTATGCAACTAATGGTGTAAAACTAGTCAGATGCAAATGGGTATTTGTACAAAAACGGAATGAGAAAAATTAAATTGTGAGGAATAAGGCAAGACTTGTTGCAAGAGGATTTTCACAAGGATTTGGCATTGATTATGAAGAAACATACTGTTATAGGTATTTTTGGAATCATGAAAATGGGCTAGTAAAAACTCAACAGATGAGTCAAATTGGAAAAGGCCGAACTCAGATTCACTAAATCAAGATATCAGGTTGCCTAAATACGAGTTCAGGTCGCTGGGTAACAATGATCATAGTAACCTTAGGTCAATTGACAGCGAGCTCTAACTCGCAGAACGAAATAGGCTACCTCAGTTATCTTCTAGAAAGCTCATTGTGGTTAAACCCGACGAGGGACCAACTTGCAAAAATTAACTTGTAGTTAAATATTATTTTTTCCTTTCTAGACTATGCCCCAATAATTATAAATAAAGGTTAAACTCATTGTAAAATAGGGGACTTTTGGGGAAAAATAGAGAGAATCATGATACAAGTTTGTAAAAAAAAATAAATACAATATTCAACAGAAATAAAACTATCATGGGCGTAGAAATCAATAATTGATTTTAGTTAAACCATATTAAAAAACTCATGATGTCTCCATGTTATTCCTCTCTCTATCTCTCTCACTTTTTTACACTCACTGGATTATAGTTTGGTGTTTATTGAACTTTATGGTCGATCAGATTCCACCATCAATATTTTGGTGCTAGAAGAAGGGCTTAAACTACATTATGGTTGATTTTCCATTCAACTGCGATGACTAGAGGAAGAATAACCAGGAGTTTAAACACTCTAGTTAATCAGCTGGAATGTCACATAGAATAACAGATGGAACTAGTTCTTTCTGCAGCAGGTACTTCTGCCAGCCTTGCAACAGATATCGCTACCGACTTGCCCCCCACAGTCCATTGCTAGCCTACTATTATTATTCCTAGGACTGATGAAGTGCAAATGTGGCACCAATGTCAACAAGCACTAAAGAATATAATGAAAAGGTTGGTCAAGACAATTAAAGTGCTGACACAAGCATAAACTCTAGGCACACAAAAGTAGATTAAGTTCACTGCACCTAGAAGAGAACTACAACAACCATGTGAAAGGGCTTAAAAGGAAAGGTTGATTACAGTACTTCAGTGCACTGATTCAGCTCGTCTTCCCTGCTCATGGACAAGATTGGAGGTCTACTGAGCTTGCAAGTATCATAATAATCAATGATGTGAGAGTTCACGTCGAGCTGAAGACCTGAACAAAACCAGTCAGAGGCATGTGACCTTAGCTCACTACTCCTATGACCAGGGAGGTAAAAGAAGCCAGCGATCTTCTAGCTACCAACCTGAAATGCAGAACTAGGTGGTCGAAGAGCTACTCCAGATGGTAAAACAGTTAAAAGAATGCCTTTAGGCTTAGGACAACCAAGGTCATTATGAGAAAAGGACACCATTCACCAAAAGATTGAGATAGAGCCTCTACCTCACAAATTTAAAATCCCCACAATAAAATGGGGATAGTGATCCATATGATCACCTAGACACTTTCAATGTTCAGATGGACCTTCAAATGACTAACCCTCTGGTTAAGTGCCGTGTCTTGCTGGTTATTTTCGGAAACATACCTCAAACATAATTCAAGAATCTCCCAGCTTGCAGCATTTACAGTTGGAAAGAGTGCCAGAGAAGATTCATTAACCAGTACAAGGCACTGATAAGGTAGCTCGCATCATTTTGCCACCTCGCAACAATCTTTCAGCTAAAAAGTGAATCACTGAAAGACTACATCACCAAGTTCATGTTAGTGTTGATGGGTGCCCTAGACCAATTTGATTGAGTGCTATGACATCCAGCACTCAACATTCTGTGGATTAGATATGAAAG
>JANHAO010009689.1:0-18219 GCA_026873985.1 Saraca asoca
CAACCATTTCATCAACAAAAACAACACAAATCATGCCAAAACCCTATTAAACATGCATCATCTAGTTACATGCCATGAAACCCTATAAATCCATATGCAACCCTTGCATAAACCAGCCAATACATCACATGTATTCATCAACCAACATGTAATAACATATTATTACACACAGATAAGCTCTAAAAACTAGCCAAAGGCTCTGATACCAATGAAGGAATGCTTGGCCAGTCGAAGGGCAAAATGGTTAAAATTTCAAAAAAATTTCTTCTATCCAACCGAACATTTATCCTGAGATCTAGCTAGTATTGAGCTTCAACAACACAATAGAAGTGAAGAGGGGCTGAACCAACCTTTGGAAGCAACTTGTGCGCAGTGGAATTAGCAGAAGCCGAATCGTCACAGCCATACCAGGTTCAAGTGCACCAGCCCTATCAACGTCCACGCCGGAAAGAGGAGTGGCAGATCCAGTGCTAGCTGGAAGCTATGGAAACTGAACAGACCAAGATCGTCGGAGAAGACGAAGAGTTCACCAAGGAAGACGAAGAGGCTTCGTCGATTCGTATGCCCGAAAATGGGCAACCCGAGCGACAAATATCCTTGTGCAAAATGATGTCGTTTTGCCTCTTGCAACTTTTGTAAATTGCAAACCGACCCTAAGTAATTTCACAAATTACACACAGGTCCCTATGGTTTCTGAAAATTACTTTTCAGTCCCACCGATATTTGCTATTTTTAATTTGGTCCCTAGATATCCATATATCCCAATTTTAGCCATTTCCCATAATTTTCGTTATGCGTGTAACCCGGTAGGCCCCCGAAATATTGGTAAAAGTCCAAAATGCCCTTCAAACCATTTAAAGGCATATAAAATTAATCCAATTAATTTTCTGATCAATTTTACCAAATTAATCACATATGGACTTTAAGTTATAAGCGGACTCTAGCAAGCCATTATAGCTACCCAATTTTTGACGAGAGTCAACAATGGTGACAACATGTTTGTGGCTGATCTTAGTGTACACTACCATGCACACTGTGTATGATACAATCCCTTCATTACCTATATCTGATTAGTTAGAGGTATGGATGCCAGTCAACCTTTTATAACTAATCATAGTTTCTCAACATCGTGAATTATTTGACTCATACGAATCCGAGCACTCAAATTCTACTTGAGTCTCGATCCAACCTTATAAGGATTAATCAGTCAAACTAATTCGTTGAGTGGCCATGGATATCAACTCCGAAGAGTGGTAATGAATCCTGTCTTGATTAGGTAATGCCTAACTACACTTTCAAAAATATCTAATCTAAGCCTTTATTATTCCTCATGGCTAGAGTCAAGTTTGACTTAGTCAAAGCATAACCTTCCATGTAAAAGACATCCCTCAATCTCAAGTCAAAGGATCAGTCATATGATCGCCACTAGAGATTAATTGATGACATAGCTCCATACAGCATCTCCATATGGGTCAGACAAGATCACGAGCACCAGTTATGTTTCCCTAAACTAACTAGGTCGTGTCCACGTGTGTGTTCAGATATAACTTACTTACATCTCAGCCTGTGAGGTCAACTGCTCATCATATGAGAAACACCCCAGTGTTTAGTCTCAACAAATCTGATAATGCCCAGTTATAAGATCTTTACCAGTGTCATTTTGGTGCAGAAATTTACATCATTAACAATCACCCTCACAATTCCATAACCCCTTATAGGATTGATTGAATAAAATAACTTCTGACCATGGACTTCATCTTTAACATGCAATGCACAATGAAAGCAATATAAGATGAATAATCAACTTTCATTATCAAATCAATACAAAATGTATTGTAGTAGATACAATAGAGCTCAATCACATTGGCCCTAGGGCACCTATCAGACTAACACTTAACCCACTACCGGCTATTAAACCACAAAGACTAGAGATTAATTTCAATGTATTTATAGTAGAAAATGAGGGGTTAGATATTAACTAATTAGAAATAGGAACTAAGCAAAAAGTAATAATATAATCAAACAGAAACAAAGGAAAAAGGGAAATTTAGAAGAAATGCTTCAATCTAAGGGAGTCTTGCAATCAATTTTGTCACTGATCATTAACATGATATTTCATTCCCATTTTGATCACTTAGCTAATAATCTAATTAAGCCTAGAACCTAATCAATTCTTGCTAATTTTTCTCTAAATTGGCCAACCAAGCCCAGCACCCAATTAACCCTTATTGCTGAATTGATTGAAGTGCAACACCTTAACCAATTCACCAATAGCATTAAGATCCAAAAATAAAAAGACTAACTAATCAATTTACCCTAATAGCAAATCAATTAATTACCACTAATTCTTTGGGAAAATTTATTTACCCTTGCAGCAAATAAAAACCCTATTGTTGCTTAAGCCAAACAGCTATAAACAACAATATTGCTTATAAAAATTTAGCTAGCAATAAATCATAATGAAAGATTAATTAGTTGGACATCTTAATCAATCATCCATAGCTATTATTATCAATAAGACAAAGAATAAAGAGAATCAAATTGTGAATAAATTAATAATAAAAGCAAGCCTCACAATTAATAAGAGAATTGACACAAAAATTTCCTTAGATTAAAAGAAAAGTTAACTACACATTACAAAAGAAATAAAAATAAAAATAAAAGAAAAGAGAATACCTAAAAGCGATTGATGTTATTGCCCTAAAAGACCTCTTCCTTTATTAAAAAGTGAGAGAAAATGAAAAGGTTCCTGAATGACTACTACAATCACATTTTTATACTCTACACCCTTCCTTTCATTTTGATTTCTGATTAGGGTTAGATGAAGGTACAATTAGACCTAGATTTCTTCATAGAAGTTGTAGCCCTATCTTTTAGCAACCTAATGACCCTAGCCTTGGTCGAAAATTTGATTTCTAGCTCAATTCATATGCTAAAAATTGAAATAGTTCTCTAAGCAGTCCAACCCATAACAGAATTTAACACTTTTGTCCATAGCCTTGAAACTCAATGAAAATGGTGTAGTTTGACCTCAAACCCTTCATGAAAGTTATAGGAATGGATCTTAACTATCCTATGGGCTTGGTTTTGCACCAATAAGGAATGGAGCTCCAATTATAATGAAAATAGCAAAACTGGTTCTATATTACAGAACAACACTCTTTCAAATTTTAGGCTTTCATTGACATTCAAAATAGTTGAAATAGGCTTCAGATTCTTCATGATATTTTTAGAGCTTTCTCTTAGATTTTCAAAGACATAATCATTCAAAACTAAAGTTTTGAACTCAAGATATACCTAAAAATTTGACATAGTGTCAAATTACCAAATTAATTTAATTAAGCATAAAAATTGAGCAAATCACAAAACCAATTACAAGTATCTAATTAAACACATAAACATGACAAAAGACTAAGTATATAAAGGATGTAAAATATATATAAATTGTGTTCATCACCCACCATCACCCCCGTCCTTGACCACCACTCACTATCCACTACCATTGACGACCACCTACCACCACTTTTCACTGTTGACCATCGTGTACCTTTCTTGATCAATTAATTTTTTAGTGTTGACTATTCAATTTTCAATAACAACACTTTTGGTAATTTAGCAATATTTTCAAAAATATAAAAATTGATTAAAACATAATATTGTAACATTCCTAGAAATCTTTTTAATTGAACCAAACATGGTAATGTGACATTCCCAAGAATTATATTCTAGGAATCACATTTCCAAAAAAATTAAGATTCCTAGGAATGTATGATTCCAAGAACTAAACACCACTTTGAAGATGTTGCAAACAATTTTATAAACTCCTATATATATTAATAAGTAATCATGAAATATGTAAATCTTATTTTTGTTTTGAGTTTATAAAGATAATTATAATTTCTATCCACTCTCCTTTGTTATATAATGTAACCTTGTGTTAGAAGGTTTAAAATATATATTGATAGATATTTCTTCTCTTTTACTAATGCTTACTTTCTTAGTAACTTATACCAATCTCTACCTTAGTAATTTATATTGGAATTTTCTTATTTTGGACTTTATAATTCATAATTATAATGAGTTAATGTCAAGATAATTTAGAGCACTAATATAGTGACATGAAGTTTTTATTTGGTACTATAGCATATTTCTAGATATTGGGTTGGATTACTATGACGGAGAGAATCCACACCTATTTTCACTATTATTTATTGATGGGTCCCTAATCCTAGGTCTCATATAGTCAGGTAGTATTTTTCCCATCAGATGGCTAGCTTACAGCTTCCCAATTAAGGACCAAAGCCATCAAGAGGAATGATTCTGTCAAGAAGAAGAGATCAATAGATCAAGTAGGAAGTTTAGGTAATTCTAAACCTTCTTAAATTAGTTCTGTATTTTATCATATTACAATCACATGATTGAAAGGTTAAAGTTAGAAATTATTAAATTTATTTTGGCAAATGATATCAAAGCCTAACTAATTATGTGATTATGATTGATAAGATTTGGATTTTGTGATATAGTTTTTATTTAAATAATATGATATACAATAGGTTATTTTGGTGATCAAATAGGCTATGAATCATTAAATTTATTTCATAGCTTTTGATCTTAGACACCCGATATTATGTGTGAAATTTACTATGTTAAAGTGTACTGAATTCTATCATCATTATATGAGAAATTTTGTATCTTAAAACTCATTTTGTGATTCTTTTCGGTACAGTGTAATTAGAATTTGTGGTGATCCTTGATTCTGAAATCAATCAAAATAAGTTAATATATTTAACAATAGGTATAAAGTTAAAATTAAAAAATACATGGCTATAATCTAGTATGTTAACAAGTTTTTGGATTTTAATAATTCTGGAAAAGTGGAAAATTTATCCTTCAAATGTTTTGGTGAGCAATAACTAGTTTTCTGGTTTATGAAACTTATTTTTTTTTTTTAAAAAAAATGAGTTTTGAAAACTTGGCGATTTTCTTGAAATTTTTTTTAGCTTTTTACTTGTGACTATAGAAGGATCTATTACAAGCATCAATCTCAAGCTCACTTTAATAAAACTTACGTGGAAAATGCTTTTTAAAATTGGAGTTGTATTGTGGTTTCATTACCAAATTTTTTTGGTTATTTTTGTTAATAAAAATTTCAATTTTTGAATAAGAATTTGAGTAGGTTAAGTCAAAAATTAACAAAGAAAGAGAACCCAATCAAAATTGCATGTAAAAAATGGCTTTAAAATGTTTTTTTTTAACTGGGTCATTATTGAGTTGGATGACCCAATTTGCAAACCTGACAAGAGATTGAAGACAAGAGGTTGAAGACAACCTCATTTGCATGTGATCCACGTGCATGCAAGGCGCATGTGGATCACGTGCCTCCTTTTCGATAGTTTTTTTACAGTGGTTTTTCCACTATTAGCCTCCACTCTCCAAGGTAATATTTTAGGATGTTTTTTCAATTTTTTTAAAATAATAATAATTTAATTAATTTTTATGCTATTTTTTTTATAATTAAATGATGTTACTTTGGCACAAAAATTTTACCATATGATTCCTACAATTTTAGCTACATTATGTAATTTTTGTAGAGTTATTTGATGATATTTGAATGTGGATAAATTTTGATCAACATGGGTTATTATTATAGAAATTATTTATGACTCATATTATGCCATTAATGTTTGTGTATTTGCATTCTTGCCATTCATGGGACTAATTACATTAAATTTTGTTAAAATAAAATGGTTTTGTGTGGTATTTATAAGAGTACTGTATTAATAATATTATATATCCTTTGGTATGGTATTATTAATATGGTTGTTGGCAATAATTTGAGTGAAGGGTTAAATGTTATGTTCGTAGAATTTTAAATTCCCTTTGGAGTTAGGTTCTAAGAGTGTAATGTTTAATTCTTATATTATATTACAAAGTTTTAAATACCCTTTCAGTATTAAATCTTATAATGTGATACTGTGAATAATCACATAGTGAATATTTAAGGAAAATATAAGCATGAGTAAAGTTTTTACATGCACTAATGTGTTAATAATTTTTCTTAGCTTCTTTTCTGACATTAGTAAGATGAATTATGAGGACTGGAGAAAGTTATTAAAGTTATACCTAATGGTCACTAATCTTGATTTGACTCTTTAGGAATAGGAGTCTGTCATAGATGTAAATTCAAGTGCTATTTGAAAGCAAAACATGAGAAATGGACACACTCAAATTAAGTGTGTTTGATGACCATGAAGTTACACTATGGACAAAATAATTAGACAAAGTATTCTTAAATCTGAGAATGTCAAGACTTTTCTTGAATCAATTGGTAAAAAATTTATGAAGTTTGATAAAGCTGAAAAAAGTCGTTACTTCTCATTACTTGAAAAGATCGTATATGATGGCATTAGTGGAGTGCATGAGGATATGCTGAAATTGGTCCATTATTATAATAAGTTGAAGAACATGAATGTCAATCTGGGTGAAAGTTACTTAATCTGGCTTGCACTAAAGTCATTACCTACTGAATTTGATATTCTAAAAATGTCTTATAATAACCAGAAAGGTGAACAGACCATAAATGAACTAATTTCTAAAGTTACACAAGCAGAGGATGACATGAGGAAGGAAAAGGTGAAAATAGTCAACTTGGTTTCTCATGGATTAGCTTCAGGACACTAGAGAGATAATAAAGGAAAATTCTCTCATCATAAGAAAAGGATGGTGTGAAAAATAACCACTACAAGTTTAAGGAAGCTCAATTTAAAGGAAATTGTATGTTTTACCAGAAATATAGGCATAAGAAGGGATTGCTTTAAATATAAGAAGTGGCTTGAGAAAAAGAAAGGTACCCTTTTAGCTCTAGTGTGTTTTGAGCCAAATATAGTTGATGTTCCTTTAAATACTTGGTGGTTGGATATCAGTGCCACTATTCATGTGACAAATTCTTTATAGGCACTAAGAAACCTAAAGAAACTATGTGATAGAGAATTGATCATTTAGCTTAAAAATTGTGGTAGAGTACAAGTGAAGCACATAGGAGATATTTATTTATGCTTATTTACTAGACATATCTTAGAACTTAAAAATGTTGTTTATGCACCCTCTATGAAGAGAAACTTGATTTCAATTATTGCATTGGATTTCAATTGATACTCTTGTTCTTTTAGTAATAGAAATTTTGATTTACTGTATAATTCATGTGTTGTTGGTTCTAGTGTGCTATCTGATGGGTTATATAAAATTGATTTAGATCTTAATTTTGTAAAATCAATTAATGCTGTGAATGGAAAGAAGAGAAGTAAAATCGATAAGAGTTCTTTAATGTAATGACATAGGCATTTGTGTCACATTTTCAGAGAAAGAATACATGTTAATAAAGGAAGAGGTCTTACATGATCTAGATTTTTTAGATTATGACACTTGTATAGATTGCATAGAGGGAATACTTTTTGTTAGAGCTAGAAATGGAAAGAGAAGTAGAAAACAGGATGCTTTGGAGTTGATTCACACTAACATAAGCAGACTCATGACACCTACTACCATGCGTGGTTACATGTACTTTATCACCTTCATAAACGAATACTCCAAATTTGGATAGATAAAATTACTCACTGAAAAATTTAAGTCACTGGATGCCTTCAAGTCCTTTAAAGCTATAGTTAAGCTTCAACTGGGAAAGAAGATCAAATGTGTCAACTCTAATAGAAGTGGTAAGTACTATGACAAATATGATGAAACTGGAAGAAATCCTAATCCATTTGCCAGGTATTTGCTAAAATGAAGAATCAAAGCTAGTTACACCACACCTGGAACATCGAAATAGAATGACATAGCTAAAAAGAGAATAGGTTACTCATAGATATGGTAAGATATATTGATGGAAACTCAAGAGATTACTTAAGGGGGCATCAAGGGCTAATCAATGAGCAAAATATTTTTCCATTTATTTTTTTTTCATACTCTACCTCTTAGGATGTTAATCAAGTTTAATTTAGTGAATTGGCCTTACTTTGTGATTTTGTCATGCTTTGGAACTTAATTGAATTAATTGCTTAATGCTAGATTTTTGACACTATTTTAGGTTTAAGACCATAAGTTGAGCTCTAGATGTTAGAATAGGTCAATCTTTACATGGTTGGAAAGCTAAGAGAAAGCTCTACAACTTTCATCATTAGAGCCCAATTCTACAATTTAAAGTCTCTAAATTTACTATGAAGTTGCCTAATATTTTCCATCCAAATTAACCTTGCCATAATGATTGTGTCATAACTAAAGCTTCAAGGGGTCAACTGAGGTCAAACCAAAGTCCAGAGTCCCTAAGGTCTATTCATAATGATTTCAAGCTTTAAATTAGTGATACTACATAGTTTTGAAGGTCAACATAGAGGGTGAAGTGAAATCAATGTTTTTACTCTGCATAGGAATGGCTTTATGTTTGGACTTTTTGTAATAGCTTAGGCTTTTTATTTTAGCTGACTTGTTTAGTTTTTCTATTGGGCTTATTTCCTTGTTAGTTCAGCCTATTGTGGTTTAGTGATAGCTATTAGGGAAGGCTTGTTTCCCTTAGAATTCAAATTTGATGAATTTGAGAAATTGAAGAGTGTTTCTTCTTGAGAGTTTCCTCTCCTAGAATTCTTGATAGAACTTGAGACTCATCAAAGATATTACTCTTTGTGACATCTAAACTCATCATTTATCACTCTCCTTCTTCCTATCTAAAATGTGGCATGAATATTCCTCTTTTTATCTTCAATTTTTGATGCTAAATTTGCTAAATTGGGGATAGATCTATGGGCATCTCCAAGGGAGATTACATTAGTTTAGTATCAAAGCTTCAGCTCTTCCAATTCAAGTGATATCTCTTCAATTTTCCCTTGTTTTTGCTCCCTCCAATTTCATGATGTATATCTCTGATTTTTTGGTGTACATTTTTCAGCTAAATTTCTTGATCAATTGTTGTTTAATTGAATTCCAATTGCTTATTGTTCATACTATCAATGTGCGTTAATTCTACTTGAACAAGTTGGTTTAGTTTTTACTTGTTTTGGTACTCTAATTTGCACAGCAAAATTGTGTTCTTTTATGCACATTAAGGGTTTGATGTTAACTTGGTTAGAGTAAATTTTTTTTGCTCATTTCTTATCATAGCTATTTCATTTCCTTGCTTGATCTATTCAAGGTTTTGTTAAAATTTCTGTAGAATTTTCATCTTGTTCTGATCGCATTTCAAGTGTTTGTTGATTTGTTTAAGTGTCCTTTGCTTTGTTTTTGTGTGTCAATTGGTGTGGGACTGAATTACACTTCATTTTAATGTGTTTGGTGCCATTCTCTTGCCAATTACATCAAGTCTTGCTTATTGTCTCTTGTTTCCTCTGCCTAGCCAAAACTTTAAGCTTGATTTCTCTAGAATTTTTGCTATTGTCTTAGCTTAATTTTGATTGTATTTTGCACCATAGACATATTCATTTTGAGTACACATAATTAAAAATTGATTTGTGCCAATTGTAATTGAATTTAAGTGTCTTTGGGCTACTCAAAGTTATGCTAAATGCTTGAAAAATGAAAAAAAAATCTAGATAGCAAGATAGAAGTGTTAAGAAAAACAAAAGAAAGGAGAAGAAACAATAGTGGAAGGGCAAAATCAAAGAAAAGAAAAGTCTGAAAAGGAAAAGAAACATAGGAAAACAAGAAAGAATCAAAGAGAAGAGCAAAAAAAACACAAAAAAATGAACAAGTGCTATCCAACACAAAAAATATATATTTGCAATTTTTTTAGCTTAGTCCTAGTCAAACTAGTTAGTTGTTTTGACTCATTTTTCCTTTGTGATTAACTTAAATATGTTTTTTTGAATTGCATAATCAAAATACTAGCTTAGAATTCAAAGTGTAGTGTAATTGTTTGATATTTTCGTCTGTTTTTCATTAGAATACCATAAAAAATTTCTACCACTCCTTAAAATTTTGGTGCTGCCCGAAACTTGTTGAGTCCTTGCCATTTCATTCCTTGTGCTACCTTTGTCCATTCCTTGCTTCTTTGTTCCTATTGGTTTATGCCACATTCTAGTGATTTGAGTGTTGTGAGATTTTGATTGTTACATCTTGTAAACTCTAAGATTTGTCACTTAGCTCTCACAGGGCTTTAAGGAGAGAACTAGAATGGTAAAAGGCAAGAGTATGTGAGCACAATAGAGGGTAAAAGCCTAGTTGTGAGAATAAAACACAAGTGAAGTGATAAAAAAACACTTGTGAGGGTGTGATTTGATGAGGTCCATATTTTTCTAACATTTATTTTACAAAATTTATTTCTTGTTCAAAGATGAAAGGTGGAGGATCTTAACTCAATGAAGTCATGTTTACTTATAGAGCCACGCAACAACAATTTGAAAGAGTAAATGTGAAACTTGATGGGCTTAGTGAAAGAGTCATAAATGTGGAGCATAGTAAACATTCCCATGAGAGAAGAACTAGAAGAACTCATGACCAACAAGGAAGCAATGAAAGAGACTAGAAAGTTGAAATAGAATAAGAGGAGCTATCCACTTCTCCATATGAAACCAAGAAGAGTGAAAGAAGAAGGGATAGAGGCACCTTGGATAGAAGACAAAAGAGACCTAGAAGAGAAAGGTTGGATTCAAATCTTCACGATATCAAGATGACAATCCCATCTTTCCAAGGCAAGAGTGATTCGAAAGCCTACCTTGAATGGGAGAAAACTGTTGAGCTAGTATTTGATTGTCACAACTATTTGAAAGAGAAAAAAGTAAAATTGGTTATTGTGGAATTCATTGATTATGTTATTATTCGATGGGATCAACTTGTGCACAGTAGAAGAAGGAACTTAGAAAGACCCATGGCAACTTAGGAAGAGTTGAAGACCATTATGAGAAAGAGGTTTGGCCCTTCACACTATTATAGGGAGTTGTATTAAAAGCTTCAAGGCCTTATTCAAAGTTCCAAAAGTGTTGAGGAATATCACAAAAAGATGGAGGTAGCAATGATAAGAGCCAATATGGAGGAGGATAAAAAGGCTATCATGACATGGTTTTTGCATGGCTTGAACCGCAACATTGCTAACATAGTGAAGCTTCAACACTATGTGGAACTTGAAGATATGGTACACATAGCAATGAAGGTGGAGAGACAACTTAAAAGAAAGACCTCTTCCATGGTTGTACATCAATCAAGTTCCTCTTGGAAGACTAATTGTGATAAGAGACATGATTTAAGAGACTTCAAAGCTGCCAAGAAACCTATAGCCAAAACTTCCTCAAAGCCAAGGGTGAAGATGCAAAAGGTAAAGGCAAAGAAACATCAAATGCTTTAAATGTTTAGGGCACGACCATTATGCTTATGAATGCCCTAATAAAAAGGTCATTACCATGAAAGCCAATGGAAAGTTGGAATCAGCTAGTGAGTAAGAAAAGGAGGAAGAAAGTTCTAATTCAAGTAGTGAAGAGAGCAATGGTGTATTTGATATAGTGGTTGAAGGTGAGTCACTAGTGGTGAGGAAAACTTTGAATGCCCAAGTCAAGGAGGAAAATAAAGAGCAAAGAGAGAACATCTTCCACACTAGATGCCATCTCATGGGAAAAGTTTGCAATGTGATCATAGATGGGTGAAGTTGTGCAAATGTTGCTAGCATAATGATAGTTAACAAGTTAGTTTTGCCTATCTTAGATCATCCCACTCCTTACAAGCTTCAATGGTTAAATGAAAGTATGGTGGTAAAGGTCTCAAAATAAGTGCTAGTTTCATTCTCTATAAGGAGGTATAAAGATGAAATATTGTGTGATGTTGTGCCAATGCAAGCTGCCCACTTGCTACTTGGAAGGTGGTGTTTAACTACCAAGTCACCTATGATGGCTTCACCAATTGGTATAGCTTCAAGATGGATAGCAAAACCATTACTCTTATACCTCTTTTCCCCAAGCAAATCTTAGAACATCAAATAAAAAGAGAGAAGAGAATGACTGAAGGACAAAAGAATAAGAATGAAGAAAAATAGAGGAAGAGTGAAGACAAAAAGAGAAAAAAAGATAAAACAGAGTTGAGTGAAAGTGAAAAACAAGGAAAGAAGAAAATGGAGTGTCTTTGCCAAGGCTAGTGATATGAGACAAACCTTGTATTGTGATCAGCCTATGCTTATTCTTTTGTGCAAATGTGTTGTTTTGAATGATAATCATGATAATAATGCATTGCCTAGTGTTATTGAGTTAATTTTGCAAGAGTTTCAAGAGGTGTTTTCCAAAGAAATGCCTTAAAGTTTGCCACCATCAAGAAGGATAGAACACCAAATTGACTTCATCCTTGGAGTTCCCAAACCCAATCTTCCAACATATAGACAAGTTGAAGAACTTATGGCAAAGGGATATTTTAGAGAAAACATGAGTACTTTAATGTTAATTCTTCCTTTCATGTTTCTAATATTTCTCCTTTTGTAGTGGGTCTTAAAGATTCAAGGTTGAATCCTTTCAAAGAAAGGGGAAATGATAGAAACTCAAGTGATCACTCAAGGGGGCATCAAGAGCCCTTTGATGAGTAAAATATTTCCCTATTTATTTTCTCTCATACTCTGCCTCATAGGATGTTAATCAAGTTTAATGTAGTGAATTGGCCTTGTTTTACGATTTGGTCATGATTTGGAGCTTAATTGAATTAATAGCTTAATGTTGAATTTTTTACACTATTTTAGGTTTCAGGCTATAACATGAGCTCTAGATGTTGGATCAATTAATCTTTATATGGTTGGAAAGCTAAGAGAAGGCTCTACAACTTTGATGTTAAGGCTAAAGCCTAGTTCTACCATTTAGAGTCTCAAAATTTACAATGAAATTGCTAGTGTTTTCCTTCCAAATTGACCTTGCCACAATGATTGGGTCATAACTAAAGCTTCAATGGTCAAATGAGGTCAAACCAAAGCCTAGAGGTCCTTTAAGGTCTAGTGTAATGATTTCAAGCTTTAAATTTAGTGAAAATACATAGTTTTGAAGGTCAACAAAGAAGGTAAAGTGAAACCAGCATTTTTACTTTGCATGGGAATGACTTTGTGTTTAGACTTTTTGTAATAGCTTTGACTTTTTGTTTTTGCTAACTTGTTTAGTATTTTTGTTGGGCTTGTTGCCTTGTTAGTTCAGCCTATTGTGGTTTAGTGATGGCTATTAGGGAAAGCTTGTTTCCCTTAGAATTTAGATTTGATGAATTTGAGAAATTGAAGAGTGTTTCTTCTTGAGAGCTTCCCATCCTAGGGTTTTTGATAGAACTTGAGACTTATTAAAAAGATTACTCTTTGTGGCATTTGAATTCATCACTTATCACTCTCCTTCTTTCTATCTAGAGTGTGGCATGAATATCCCTCTTTTTATTTTCAATTTTTGGTGCTGAATTTGTTGAATTGGGGATAGATCCTTGGGCATCTCTAAGGGAGATCACATAATGTATGCTTGCACATTCCTCATTGCTAAAGTTTCTATGGGGGGTGATGCTATAAAGATTGCTGCCTACATTTTGAATCAAGTGCCAAGTAAATCGATATCCAAGAGTCCACATGAGCTATTGATTGGTAAGAAGCCTAGTTTGAGGCACTTTCATGTTTGGGGTTGTACGGTTGAGGTGAAACCATATATCCCCTCCATAAAAAAAACTTGATTTAAGAACAACATTTAGATATTTTATTGGCTATTGCACTAACTTGAGATGTAGCAAGTTTTATTATTCTACTCATTCTATCAGAGTTATTGAATCAGACAGCACTATCTATTTTAAGGATGAGTTAGATAGTAGAGGTGAAATACTGCGTATCACAACCTTCAGATAGGAAAGTGTTGTAATTCCATTAGTAGCACAGCATGCCAAATCATCTTTTTTCATTCCATAGGATGATCCAGTGCATTTAGCTATAGAGAATATGGAATTAAAAAAGTTAATTGATGAGATTTCATTGAGGAGATCTCAAATCAACGATCTCTGGTGATTATTTGATTTACTTGTAGGAACATGAATTTGATGTTGGTGATGAGACTAACCCCACTATATTCTTACAAGTTGTGTCTAGCCCAAACTCGTCAAAATGGATTAGTGCGATGGAAGATGAATTAGTTTCTATGTATAAGAATCAAGTGTGGGATTCAGTTGAGTTACCTATAGACTTTAAGCCAGTCAGATGTAAATGGGTTTTCAAGACTAAAAAAGATGCTCAAGGTCAAATTGAGAGGTCCAAGGCTAGATCAATAGCAAAAGGCTACACTTTGAAAGAGGGCATTGACTATAAAGAGACTTTTTCACCAGTTTCAACTAAAGACTCATTCTGAGTTGTTATGGTAATGGTAGCTCACTTTGATTTAGAGCTGCATCAGATGGACATCAAAATATCCTTCTTAAATGGTGACCTGATAGAAATAGTATACATGAAACAACTAAATGGTTTCCAAGAGAAGGGCAAGGAACACCTTCTGTGTAAACTAAAGAAGTCCATTTATGGCTTAAAACAAACATCTAGACAGTGGTATCTCAAGTTTAATGAGATAGTAACATCTTTTGGATTCAAGGAGAATGATGCAAACTAGTGTATATATATGAAATTGATTACAATCAGCTTTATAATTCTAGTTCTATATGTTAATAACTTCTCCACACAAGAAATGATGTGAATATGTTCACTAAAATGAAGTAAATGTTGTCACAATACTTTGAGATGAAAGATCTTAGGAATGTCTCTTTTGTTTTAGGCATTAAGGTTTATCGTGATTGGTCTCTGGGTGTTCTTGGCTTGTCTTAGCAATTGTACATCGAGAAAATTTAGAAGAAATTCAACATGTTTACATGTTCTCAGGCTTCTTTACCAATCCCGAAGGGTGAAACCTTTCAAAGACCCAGTGTTCTCAAAATGATGAAGAAAGGCAAAAAATGAAAAATGTCTCGTATGTGTCAGCTATAGGTAGCTTGATGTATGCTCAAGTAAGTATGAATCCTAATATAGCTTATGTTGTTGGTGTATTAGGGAGATACTTAAGTGGTCTTAATCAAAGGCATTGGATTGCAGCTAAAAAAGTAATGAGAATTCTGCAAGGTACTAAGGATTACATGTTAACATACAAAAGATCAAGAGATCTCATTGTTACAGGCTACTCAAACTTTGCAAGTTGTCTAGATAATCATAAATTAATATCTGGATATATTTTTATGTGGTAGGAGGAGCTATGTCATGGAAAAGCAACAAGCAGTAAATTACAGCAACCTATATACTATGGAAGCAAAGTATGTTGCATGTTTTAAAGCTACTCATGAAGCCAAGTGGTTAAGGAATTGTATTAGCCACTTCTCTATTGTAGAGAACATCTCAAGGCCCATAACCATTTACTACAACAATATTGCTACAGTGAACTTCTTTCTGAACAATTAAAGCTTTGGCTTTACGAAACACTTTGATGCAAAATGTTAGTTTGTGAGAGAGAAGATACGCAAGCATGTTACTTGCATTGAGTATGTTTCCACGAATTGTATGCTTGCGGATCCACTTACCAAAGGCTTAGCTGTTGGAATATATCATGATCATGTAAATAAAATGGGCTTGGCTAAATCTTTTGATGTTTTGGGTTAGTGGGAGTATTGTATTATTTTTGTTATTTATCTCAAGATCTGTTAAAATGAAATATTCATGATTTTACCATATATATTATTTGCACATGCTATCTAGTTATGACATGTTATTGGAGACATTTAAACCCTATCTCATTATTGTATTGAAAATGTCAATTCTCATGTGGCATTTTGGGTGAATGCTAGGACCATTGTATGGAGATTTGCATATAGTCACATCTATAATTGTACAATATGTATGATATTAATATACCCTTCGGATATAATAATTTACATCATTGGAAGCTTATGATTTCAATAGACTTATGAGTGTAATAGTATCATAATTGTCTTCACATTAATTTAAAAGTAACCATAATTTATGAATTATGTTGTCCAAGTGAAAGATTGTTGGAATTCTTTTATTTTGGACTTTATAATTTATAAATTATAATGAGTTAATGTCAAGATAATTTTGGAGCACTAAAATAGTGACATAAAGTTATGACGCTCAATTTGGTACTATAGTCTATTTTTGGATATTTGGTTGGATTATTGTGATGGATAGGATCCAAATCCATTTTCACTATTATTTACTAATTGATCCTTATTCCTATATCTCGCGTGGTCAAATAGTATATTTCTCATCAGATTACGATCTCACAGTTTCCTAATTAAGGATTAGAGCCATCAAAAAGAGTGATTCTATCAAAAAGAAAAGATCAATGGATCAAGCAGGAAGTTTATGTAATTCTAATCCTTCTTAAATCAATTCTCCATTTTATCATATCATAGTCACATGATTGAAAGGCTAAAGTTAAAAATTATTAAATTTATTTTAGCAACTTATTCTAATGACAACCATGCAATTAAACACACTTGAGCTCTATGCGTGGAGTTGTTGAATGGACCCGTCTTTGTAGACACGTCATAAACGAATCAAATAGGATGGATTCATAAAAATTGTAGACTATCTAAATGGCAGTCCAAGTTCCAAAGCTTGTAGTCCACAGGCCCAAAAGACCTGTTTATGAACTTTCTCTTTTTTAAAAAAATTATTTAAAATTTTTTTAAACAATTTTAAACCTAAAATAATAATTGTAAATTCTAAAATTATATATTTATAACATTCTCAATACTAAAAATTTTGTAGATATTAAAAAAAAGCATTCCAAGAAGATCTTACAAAATAAAAAAGACACATTTTATATATCTTATCAATTCTCCAAAGAAGATAAAGAAGGCATAAAAGCTCCGTAAATACATGAATACATGCTTTGACATATCCAAATTTAAGAAGGTAATAATGTAAAAGAAAAAAACAAAAAGGACCCATCCACAAATTTTTGGGTCTAGTTTATGTGGATTGCGGACCCAACAGACTGAACTAGTTTAGATCCACATTTTAGTGGACCCTAATGTTATGAGTTCTAGTCTGTATTTTTTTTTTTTTTCCAACCTTGGAGATTCATATGGGAACTCATATCCATTTCAACAACTTTATATATGCAACCATTCCCTAGAGTTGAATCAACTTCGTATAAGTATGAGATGAGATAATAAAAAATAGTGTTTGGTTCTTGTCACTAGAATCAACTTGATATATGTTTAGAATTAGATCATGCTTAGGTAATTATTAATCATTCATTTACGTGTGAGATTACATATAATTATTAACTTTCTTTTAAAATTAAAGTAAATTATTTTTAAATTACAAATAATTTATCAAGCACAAAATATACTTGAATATAGAAACAAATATATTCCATTACATGAATATTTTAAAATTTTTGTTATAATCATACACACATGCTCATATTGTAAATGTTTATAGCAATTTTATGTACTTATCAAACATTTGTATAATTAGAAAACTCATGAGAACACATTTTATATTTGTTACAATTTTTTTACTATAATTTTATTTTGTAGTTTGCAAGCAATTTAGTTTGAATATATTACAATAATTTTTTATTTATTTAATAATATATCATTAAATTTTTATATTATAAATATATTTCTACAATATTTTATTTACAACATACTATAATTTCATATTCCAAATTAAAGAAAAATTGCATAGTAATAATTGCATGTCTTTTAATGTGATGAACTTAATTTATTGCTAAAATAAATTACTTATAAAAATTTCTTTCTATACCTGTTAATTTGTTATTGATTATGTTAAATAATTTTTTCAGTCATAAATATACCTAATAAACAAATAAATCTATATTTGTTCCATACCTTATAGTATGGTCAACTGATTTTATAGCTAAAATAAATGACTTTTAAACATTTCTTTCTATACTTGTTATCAATCATGCTAGAATATCCACTACTGTAAGATCTGTATCTCAATAATGTCAGGTTTCTACTAATGCTATAATTATCCACTTCCATTACTAGGGAAAAAAACCCAACATATGAAAATCTTTGCTCTAATTTCCGGATTGAAGTAAAGTTATCATTTAGGTCTGATTCAATTTTACTCCAAAAATTTTCCCAAAAGACTTCAACTTAGCATACTAGTCCCTAGGCTTCTTTATCTTGCACTGTAAATTTGTCAAGATGGAAAGTTAACTAGTGGTGCCCAAAAATTCTTAAATTCTCTAGAATAATACCTCTATATCTCTTCTTTTT